>PVLD010005920.1:0-106195 GCA_004027595.1 Dinomys branickii | reverse complement strand
GGGAGAATGTCCCTTAAGCTGTCTGCTGAGATTTCCGCTTCTACTCTCTACCCCAAGACCTGGCTGGGGCGAATAAACAGCTCGCCACCCCAGGATTCTTGCAGATAGGCCACTCAGGTGTTCCTCCCTGGGTGGAGCTCCTTCCCCCCTCACAAAACCCGTTGGGGCGCCTAAGTAGGTCTTCCCACCCGGGAGATCCCGCAGTCCTTAGAGCTGCTTTGATGTCTCTCGCTGGGCTGAGCTTCTTCCCGATTCAGGAAAAACCGGTTAGAGCGCGCACTTAACTCACCCTGTGATCGTGCAGACAGGAGTGCCATTCAGATGTTTTTCCCTGGATGGAGATTTTCCCCGACTCAGAAATCCCGCCAGCCGGTCGCTGTTGCTCCAGTTCGCGCAGTGCTGGCTGTGAGGGTGGGGTTCTGAGCGGGATCCCGGAGCGCTGCCCGGTTTGGTGCAGTTTGTCCCAGTAGCGCATTCTCTGTCGGGTTCAGTAGCTGAAGCCGTTCTTCCCTCCACACTCGCTCTCTCGGCTGGTCATCTTCTTCCCGGAAGTCCTTATTTCTGTCTTTATATTGCTATATTTCATTGGGTGGTAATCCTCTGGGAGGTTCTCTCTCTGCTGCCTACCCGGTCGCCATCTTCCCGGAAGTCCTACTATCCCAATGTTTTTATATCCCAATTATATCCCAAATGCTAATATGTTTGTTACATTTTAACTGTGCTCATTGACAAGCCATAGTATATTGAAATTCAATTTCTTGAACTTTTCATTTCTCCTGGAATTAATAACTTTTTGTTTTTGTTTTGCTTCATCTTTAAAGGACTCCAACTTCTCAAGAGAAGGATAGTTCAAGAGAAGTATAAGTGAACTGTAATAGTTAAGTACATCAGATAATTCCTTAGTTGCCCTCATCTCTCAAGGAGTTACTGCTTCTGGAACATTCTGTCATCTCCCGCCCCCTACATCTAAACTAGATGCTTTCTAGGCTTGATGCTTAGTGGTCCTGGGACATTGCTCACCATCCTCTTGGGAATTTCTTGGTATACGCCACAGCTTGGCAGAAATGTCTGCCAAGTTTCCTCAGAATGACTACATGGAAAGTTAAAATTTTCGGGCCTGGCACTTTCAAATGTGTCACCATTCTACTATATTCAACTGACAGTTTTATGTAAAACTCTAGGTGCAAATTTTTTAGGGGGATGGAATTCTAGGTAAAAATATTTTTTTTTTTCTGCAGAGGTTTGAAGGTATTGTTTCATGGCCTTTGAAGATAATTCTTCTGGCATCATGTTGCTATACTGACCCCCTAGACCCGTCCTTTACAGCATGCATGTGTGTGTTTGGAGTGCATTCTTCCTTTCTGGCCTAAGGAATCCTCTCTGTATCCCTGGTCATCTAGATTTGATATGGTGTCCTTGCTACCTCTGGTAGATATGCTTATTATTGGGAACTTGTCTTTCTATTTCTGCATGTTTTGACAGATCTCTTGAATTTTCTATATTCTCTTTATGGAATTCTGTGAGCTGGATATTCACCTTATTAGATTAATTCTCTAGATTTCTTTCCTCACTTATTTTCCATCTCAGTCTTTTTATTCTTTCTGGGAAACTTCTTCAACTTTATGTCCCAGCTAGTCTATTGAATTAATTACTTGGGCTATAATTACCTTCAAAAGCCTCTTTTTTTCTGTTTTTCAAATCGTCCCCTCTTCTGATTTAATGGGTGCAACATTCTCATTTCTGAGGTAACGTTTCTCTAAAGTTCCCTATAGCCTTTTGTTTTTACTTGGTTCCTTGTCTGATACTTTACACCTCTTCCACAGAAGAGACCTCCTTTGGATGTCTGATGCTCCTTCATTGATTGTTTTATATATTAGCGAGGAAATAAACATCTCCTTGTGCGCAGCTGGGGCCTTTCAATTTGTCAGAATTCATAATAGAGAGACAGAGTGAAAAACCCCAACTACCAATATCTGTGCCTTGTCTCTCTTAAGAGGATTAGTTTCCATGAAGAGGAATGGCTCTTTTTTGTTTGGAGAAGAGGGAAGGGAGGAGGGTAGGCAGTGTGATAAAGCGCATTCACAGCATTTAGTACTCAGTGAGGGAAGGGCTTGGGGATCTTATTTCAATGGGCTTCTACTCAAGCCCCTTTCCCCTGAGTACCTCATCCTGCCTTCAGCTTTACTTTGTATCCAGCAGTTGGGAACTAGGCAGGCTCTGTCCCTCCATAGAGGAAACTGGGTAGGGAGTGCTGAGCGGCGTGGCATGGTGAGTGGTAGTGGCGTGGTGAGTGAACATCAGGAGGTGATGTGGGGTCTACCTTGCTCCTTATCAGAGAAAACTGACTAGACAAAAGTCTTACCAGACACTCAGTTTTATCACAGTGGCTAAAACACCCACTCTTTCAGTTTTCAGCTTTCCTCTACAACCCATGCTTTGAAAATACAGTAGTTGGATTTTCCCTTTTGGGGATTTTTCTGGAACAAACAGGCTACTGTTGATTGTTGCCTGTTCACCTGACCACAGGCAGGGCACAGCATGGAAAGCTGATGCCCACGTCAGCCAATCATCTGTTCACTGCTCACCAGTGTGTTGATATCTCTCATTCGCTGTCATTGTTTCTCATTCTTCTGTCCTCAGAGAAGTTTTTTTATTAAATTTAAAGAAAAAATGTATTGATGATCTGAAAAACAATTCCTAAAGGATTGACTTTTCCAGAAAACTGTAGCTACACAATGCAGTGCATCTAGAATGTTAAAATATACATTAGACACAAATACAAAAACCATGAAACAATCACCATTCTTCAACAATTTGGGCAAAGATAAAACTCCTAAAGAACAACATGGCACTGTTAAAAGAAAAAGAGCACAAAGGTCTGAGTGTGTTCAGTTATATACCCTGAACTGGACCTTTGGCACTAGGCATCAGAGCACTTTGTCAGATAGCATTAACATGTATTATAAAAGTACATAGTGTAAAAGGAATAGAACCACCAGTATTCAAAAGTAGCTGTGTCAAGTGGGCAATAAAATACTCTATACCTTGTCTGTTTGTTGTCCATCATTGAAAACATTGGTAGCAACTTTAAAATGAAAAAAAAGAAAAAAGGAGCTGTAACCCCTTTTATTTTCTCTGTTTAAAATCAAATGAAACAAACATGAATTCTGTTATACACTAACATCTTCAAAGTACATCATTTGTGCAAGAGAAAGACTAGGAACAAAAACGTGTCGACAGGGATCCACATGCGCATGAGCATGCCTCACACTGCTTTCAGTGGTACTCAGGAGGGGCCACTTCATATGTACTGGCACTAAACAAAGTTACCAAATTCTTCACCAGATACTTGAGGAAACCATGAAGATAATTCAGCAATAAAGCAAAGTTCTTCTCATCCAGAGGTGTATAGGCCAACATTGCTCCAATTTGTACAAATAATCTCAGTAGACATGGTGCTCCGTACACCTGGGACATGCGCGCATCAGAGTAATTGGCAAGGATCTCAGCATTCTGCGGTCTCTCAGATTTGTAGAGGAGCTGAGTGCCCAGCATCACATTGAAGTATTCTTTTAGCCCTGCTACAACCTCATTAACGGCACTCTTCTTATTATCTATGTTTGCTCGAGATTTCTTATAACTTGCATAGTCCTCTACAATGCAGTCCACATTCTTCTTGGCAGAAAGATAAAAGACCTGTTTCTGTATGGTAATTAGGCCCCATTTATCAACAAGCCATGGTTTTAGCTCTTCAGGTATCTTTCATTTCAACTCTGTTCATAAATGTTTCTTCATTTTCAACAGTAGGATCAACCCGGGCCCTCTCCTTCTGAGAAGGCAGAGGTGTCTCACTGATACAGCCACCATCTTCATTACCAGGGGCTTTTTGTTTGTTCTTTTAGTTTTCACTTCAACATTTTCCTGTTGCAGACCAGATGTCTTCTTTCCTGGAGCAGCCCCTCTCATCTTTCCCTCTGCATGTTGCTCCTGATTGGCCTTTTGGCCTTCTCACTGTTTCTGCAGATCGCTGTCCACATACTTGAGTCCTCTGCTTTCTGGAATCCACTCACCCCAGTGTTTGTCCCAACCACTGTAGTGTATAAAGTCTTTTACTTGTTTGTCCTTTATGGCAACCTTTACACACCTTGCTTCATAAAGAACAGGCTCATGGACGCACAGTACTTGTTCAAAACCCTCTTGGAACTTGGGCTTCAGGCCCTGCTTGGGAACCATTTAAAAGTGATTCTCTGCCTCCTTCTCCCACCAGCCCTGACTACCACCCCCTACTCTCTACCCCACCCGAGCTCACATCAGATATGCCATCAGGCACAGCTGTTCTACATCCTGGGCCCAATTTACCAGTGCCCACAGACCTCACAGCACCACAACTGCCCAATGGCCACCCTCAGAGAGGTTTATAAGCATCCATTTTCTTCCATGAAAAGCTCACTTGAAGGATGGATTTTTAAAAAAGAACAAGTATGAATAAGAATATGGAAAAATTGAAACCCTTGTGCATCACTGTCAGCAGGTGAAATGATATGGCTGCTACACAGAAAACCGCTCAAAAGTTCCTCAAAAGTCAGAATACAACTATGACATGATATAGTGATTCCACTTCTGGCTACATATCCAAAGAAATGAAAGTAGGAACACATCTCTGTACGCCCACGTTCACAGTAACATTCAAATAGTCCATTAGTGATAGCACCCCATGTGTCCCCTAACAGATGAATGGATACACAGACTGTGGCAAATGTGTACAATAGAATATTATTCAGCCATAAAAGTTAGGAAATTCTGACATATGGTACCACATGGTTGACCCCTATAGACAATATATCAAATGAAACAAGCCAGTCACTAAGGGACAAGTGCTTTATGATTCCACTTAGTGAGGTACAGGAAGTAATCAGATTCATAGAGCTAGAAAGTAGACTGGCCAGAGGCTGGTAAGGGGGAAATAAGAAGTATTGTTTAATGGATATAGAGTTTTAATGTTACAGGAAAAAAACCTCCCAGAGATGGATGGCAGTGCTGGTTTGCAACATCATGAATGTACATAGTTCCAGAGCAATGTAAGGTTAAGTATGATTAAAATGTGGTGCACATCTGTAATTCTAACTCATTGGAAGGCCAAGGCAGGAGGATCACAAGTTCAAGCCTAGCTTAGTAACTTGGCTCGCTTCTGTCTCAATGAATGAATGAATGAATAAAATAGAAAACGATTGGGATGTAGCTCAATGCAAAGACCCTAGGTTCAAACCCCAGTACTGAAAACAATGTTAAAATGGTGAATTTCATGCTATATATATTTACCATAATAAAAGTCAATGAGCCATGTATATATACACAGGTCTACTTCTGACCTGTCTGTTTCAATTATCTATATGCTTATCTCTTTGCCAAACACTATATGGCATCTAGTACAGTAAATAATGTAAATTAAACCCAAATCACTTCTCTATTTTTAAACTTTGCAGTGATTTCTCATTGTGCTAAGAATAAGCCCTGGCCCATGCCTTTTCTCTCTGCTCTCCTTGCCCAGCTGTCTCTGCCCACTCTACTGCCACACAGGCTGGCTCTCTGGGCCACCCAGGAGGAGTTCACAGTTGACCAGAGCACACGCAGCAAATGCATGTAAAACACGATGCTTGCTTGACAGAAGGGAGTTTGGGGAGGGCAGAGACAAGCATGGAGGTGACTGACAGGGTCAGAAGCAGCCATTGAGTCTGCATGAGCCATGTGCCATGCAGTGGCTCCCAACAGTTGCCCACCTCACACAGGGGTCCTGAGGGGCACATCTGCAAATCCCTCTGCTGAATAACACAGCGGCCCTCCTCAGACACTTCTGCCTGAATTAGTGTTCTTGCCAATTTAGTTCCACAAGGCGCAGCCCTCTCAGGGCTGTTGTTCAGGAATGTTAGGGCAGGGCCCTGGGGATGCAGGAAAGAGAAGAAACAAATACCAGCAACCCTCAAATGTGCTTCTATTGTGAGCAGGCCCCTGCTGGGTGGTTCGTGGGTGTTTGTTGGTGGTGCGGGGGACAGCAGCTGCAGTGTGAGTCCTAGCTCAAAACACTCATTTAAAGCAAATTGAGGCTTCCCAGTCCAAGTCATTGAAATCTCTTTCTGTGGAAGCATCTGGGAAAATGGAGAGAAAAGCTGCCCAGTTTAGTTATAAACAAAACTCAAACTTTCCTTTCTCCCCTCCTGCCAATGTCCCTTTCAAATATTTGTTCCTCAGGAAGCAAGGATCAGCAGTCTGGGGCCAAGCTGAACTGGCATCATCCAGCTTAAACCCAGAGGAGGTGGTCTAACAGCAGCCACAGGTTCTGGAAGAAGGCTACTCCTCTAGCCCAAAGCTGTGGGCACAGCATGGGGAGCTAGCTCTTGTGCAACCTCTGGCTGGCTGAGGAGATTCAAAACCTGCCCAGTTCCCAGAATGCATCAGGAGGAGCATCCAGGTTTCCTGTGGTGGGAGCTTTGCAGGTCCTGTCTAGAGTGGTGGGGTGCAGTAGGCTGTTTGCATCATTCAAAGCTCTAAAAGGCTTGCCATTGCTGGCATAGAGCGTCCCTAACCAAAGGGGCAGGGCCAAGAGGCAACTGCAGAAAGCTGGGCCTTCTGTTCTCCTGTTCTAATCACAGGGAGCTGTAAGTAATTGCTGTAAATAAATGTTACTGTTAGATAAAAACCCTGAGGAGTCTGTAGGCAGGGCTGGGCTGCTGTAGGGGCTGCACACCTTGCTCTAGGAGTTAAGATGCAGCTCTAATGGACCGTGAAAAGTGACTAGGTGAGCTGGCGGAGTAGTTTAGTGGCAGTGCATATCCTTAGCATGAATGAGGCCCTAGAGTCCACCCAATAGCACCACAAACAAACAAAGCTGAATATACTGATAGTCACTTCCAGCCTTAGGAGCCAGAAAGAGAAACAAATTTGAACAGTCAGTCCCATAGGGCATGTCAGGAAATGGCAGAGAGAAACATGGCAGGGCAGGGCACACCTTTAATCCCAGTTACTCAGAATCTGAGGCAGAAGAATCTGGAGTTGGAGGCCAGACTGGGCAACATTGAAAAATACAAAAACTGACATGTGTAGCTCAACACTTGAATGCATGCTTAGCACACATGTAACCCTGCGTCCAAGTCTCACTACTATTAAAAAAAAGAAACGAGGCTTGAGGGTCCCTGGTGGGGAATAGCTCTGCTATTGGGAGAGATCTTGGTGGCTTCTAAGAAGATGGCTTGGTTTGTGTTTTGTACTGTTAAAAAGGGTTAGGTATTGGAAGGATATATAAACTTGTTATGCCCCAGAGCAGTGGTGGTGAACCTATGGCACACAGGCTGCACAGGCGCCAAGTTGCCCCTGCCAAAGTTTGACAAATTATCAGCATGCGTGCAACAGCAAAGATCACGTTAGTTATGCAAAAGCACTGAATGACAAAGTTTTACCTTTCAATAAAAAGCTGTTTGTATCATTGAAAGCTGTTATTGTGCTTCGCTTTTAAGACAAAAGATGTTAATATATGAGTTGTTTTCTCTAAACTAAAACTTCAGTTTTCAGATTTAATTGCAATGTTGCCACTTTGCTATAAATAAGTGCATTTTTGGTTGCAGTTTGGGTACTTGTCGCTAAAAGCTTCTCCACGCCTGCATTACAGAGCCCACTTAGCCCAGAAATGGAGGCTCCTACTCCAGGAGCCCTGGCCTTGGGGAATAATGACAAACTGCCTGCCTCCCAGCACACCTTCCAGAGTGAGTGAGGGAGCAAGGAACTGCCCTTCCCAGATCTGTGCACTGCAGCCTCAGCTGGCTGAGGCCCCTGCCCGGCCCTGGCCCCGCCCCGCCCCGCCCCGCCCCGCCCCAGCCCCAGCCCCAGCCCCAGCCCCAGCGGCAAGGCCTATTCCAAAGCCGATTTCTGTCTCAGGCACTGTGCAACTGGGTCTGGCCCTGGACCCCCTGGGTGATGCTGGCATTTCCCCTTCTTTTTGTTGGCTAGGGAGAAAAAGGAAACACACAGCGCTGCCTTGGCTCTCTTCTTTTGCACAGCTCTGGCCACCCCTGTGTGGGCTGCCCCACGGAAGAAGTCCCTGGCTGCAGGTGACAGTAGTCGCAATCCTCAGCTCTCACTGCTCTATTACATCCTTGCCGACTCACCCAGCCCACTTGAAGCCAAAGACCCCTAATACCACTCAGGGGCTGTGGCCACTGTTGCTGCTGGCCCTTAGGTCACAGCAGGCCAGCTCTCTAAGCACACCTGGGGACTGGGTGTCAGGACCAGAGCTCCAGGTAGCACATACGTATGTACACATGTATGTAGTTGAATGCATTTATAAGGCTGAAAACTATCCTGCAGCCAGGGCAAAGTGCCAATGCAGTCAATTCTTTCTTGGTTGTCTTCTTACTGCAAAAGGGGTAAATGTGACATAGGAGGTAGGGAGTGGCAGAGTTGGCTGGGGAAATGGGCCTGTCAATTACATGACCCCAGGACAGCATCAAATAATTCCCAGGATCCTGTGTGTGAGACTTCTCATGAGCTTCCACGAGATGCGGACAGCATAAAAGACATGAGAGGCCACTATTGTGACTCCTCACCGTAGCCTACTCTCCGTCTCCTAGATTTAGAATGCACTTTTATTTTTGCTTTTATCCTTTCCTCTCTTTGTTTGGCCCAAGTTTGCTCTGAAGAGCCAGTTTTCCCCTTTCTCCTTCACCACCCACTTTTCAAATAAACATTTGGCACGGTTTTTGGATTGTCTCATCCAAATCTTTGTCTGAGGCAAGAAGGACTTGGAATACTTTTAATTGGTGAGCCATTTCTAAAGTAACTACCTGACAACAACTGTACTGCCATTTCTATTTGTCTCTTGATGTGCCATACAACAGATACCTCCTTTAATTCTGTCCTTATGAAACATATCTACCTCACACTGTTAGGCGAACAAGATGGCTACCTTAGAAACATGCACACTAGTGGGCCAAAGCAAGCAGCAACTCCACGAGGTTGTGGGCCTCACCCTTCCCTGTACAGGGCCACTCCTGCAAGCCTCCTAATTCTCCAGCTCCCTGGACTCTCCCCACATTATTAATCTCTAAAGTGATGATGTTTTGAGAATGAGTGGTCATTGATCTGATCACAGCACAGACTGCTTAAAATCAGGCCTGTCCCAGAAAATCAGGGGCAACTAATCACCATTACATCACCTGCCATATTTCCTTCTCGCTGTAGAAAGCCTAGGAGCATGTTTTCCATAAAAAATCAGGACACATTATCTGACGAGAGATTTATGGGCAGCCTCCAGGTGCGAGAAGGAGTTGGCGTTACGAAAGTTTTAACATCAAAATACTGGAACTCCAAGGATATTTGGAAGACTTTACTGGAAACTTGAGAATATTTTAAGTCAGAGTAGCTCATGACCATCTGAGAGGACAGCACGTCTACCAGTCCCACAGGTTCTGCTTTTGTTTACTCCAGGTATATCTGCCACAGCTCACTACAGAATGAGTCACACAAGTGAGGGGACCTGACACGGCACCAACTTTGAAGCTTTCTTTATGCCCAGAAGGTCCACTAAACCTTAGGCTGCACTGAGTAGATGGCTGATTATGTCCAGCTCTCTGATCTCTATGTACCAACATAAGCATCGCTTCAGAGACACCCTTGTTGATTTCCCACGGCAGGTCATGCTGTGATGTTCCTGTTGCCCTGTGTTTTCCCCTCAGTGGGCCTCGTCATGGTATATGACTTATCCTAATGCAGTTAACTTTTGTCTGTCTCACAGCACTAGGCTGGAGAAAGAACTACAATGGTTTTAGCTCACCAATTAATTACCAACTTCTAACATAATACCTGGCACATCATAGATGATCAGATTTTTATTTTTCTTTTCAAGACTCTTGCTGTTTCCCAGGCTGCACTTGAATTCCTGGACTCAAGCCATCTTTCTGCCTCAGTCTCTTGAATAGTTGGGACTACAGTGCTTGCCACCAGCCCAGCTCTTGATAAACACATTTAATGATATGGCTTTTCTGGTAGGTCCCAGGACTCTGTATTTCTTTTCCACTCAATATTTTTATTAACCTAAATTTAATATGAATCTACTTATTACTGTTATTTATTGCTTGAATGAAGACTGTAAGGTGCTTATGAGACCTACAGTTTGTGTTAATTACCATGTTGGTGTCAGAACCAGTTGGCTGTGAGAATCCATGTTCTAAAAGAACAAAGGTCCAAATAAAAGATTAGGGGAGAATGAGTCTTATGAAGGTATTAAATCATCAACTAGACACCTGGCATGGGTGGGCAGCTCACTAGTGAAAGGGGCCACACATGAGGGTTCTAATCTAAGCTGTATTAACAGAGCGCAGGGCCCAAATGAGGTGCAGGCAGCTGCACTCCCCACATACTGCTGACAGATACTTCTGGGTGCAGCGGCCACTGCTAACTAAATATGGATGAGGGGTTCACAGTCTGGGAGGGGGGGGACACTGCCTAGCATGCAGCTGGCACCCTGCCTGTGCTCAACAGGTATTTACTGGATGAACATAAAAACTACTTGATAAAAGCCAGCATATTTAGCCTGGGATAAGACATACCAGAAGGTGGGTATATCTGTCTTCAAGGGTTTGGCAAGCTGTTGTGTGACAGTCTGGCAGTACAGTGCCAGAAGCTGGACAGGACTGCATCGCCCCAAATCTAGGGATGCACCTTTAGGCTTAAACAAGGCAGGACAATGATGCCTGAATAAACTGAGAACATCCCCAAGACATTCGTGGAAGGCTACAGGGCTACCTGGCTGGGCTGTGGCCACAGGAAGCCTTCAAACTCTCTAGACGCCTCATAACCCCAATCCTAATGGTCCAAGAAGTTAACAGGATCAAATGCATAAAAGTGAGACATGAAAGAACTACTCCACTTACACTATCGATAACCTTTGTGCTGAAACACAGAGCTTGAGATGAAGGTTTTAGTGAACTCAGCCACAAAACACTCAGGCACCAGCACTTTTTCTTTAACTGTTATGTTGACCTTTTCAGGTTTCAATTTCACTTTTAGTCAATTTTAGCGGATCTTATTTTCTTAGAAAAAAATATTGACTTCTTTCGAGGTTTTCAAATGCCTTACCAGAGTTGAACCTAAAAATCTTGTATTTCTCAAGTCCAGGTTAGTGGTTAGAGCCCATTTCTTGTTTTTATGTTTATTTTCTGTTTCTCTTTGATTGGCCTAGTTAGGTTTCCCAATTCTTATTTCCAAGACCAATACAGGATAACTAGTGCCTCTAAGAGTATGGGGGAACTTAAATTCTTAAACATTGCTCAGAGGAGGATAACCATTTGAGCTTCATTTTTCTTACCTATAAAATTAGCAAAGTAATATTGACCTGACAAGGCTATTTTAACAATTTGGAAATAGCCATCAAAAGACTTATTAAGGGGTTGGGAGCATAGCTTCCTGGTAGATAGTACTTGCTCCCCATGGTCAATATCCTGGCTTCAATCTTAGCACCATAAAACAAAAACAAAGCAGTTTAGTAAAATTCAGTGATTCCATCTCTATTATTTCTCTTAGAAATGATGTCCACGATAATGAATCTGAGTTTGTTTTAACTTATTTGAAGGATTAAATATTACAAATCTAAATATCAAAAACATAGTCTACTTAAAATAATTATAATTAATAAGTCAAATAGTGCTATTAAAATTTTAAATAATGAGTGTTAAGTAATATATAAAAAGACAACTCATAAAACTAGTTATTTAATGTCCATAAATAGACTTTTAATAGTCCTATACTTTCTTCCTATAATGAACAAAACAGTTGAAAGGAAACCTCTAAAAACCTTCTACATTGTTGGTAGAAATGTAAACTAGCACAACTACTCTGGAAATCAGTATGGAGATTCCTCAAAAAACTAAATAGAACTTGCAGTTGACCCAGCTATTCCCCTTCCAGCTATCTTCCCCAAAGAGGCAAAGATGTGGTAAATATAGTTTACTGTTATGAATGGTTAAAAAAGAAGTTTAAAACATCTTACTAAAAAAGAGACTGGCGGGAATAAATGTCCCTTCAGAAAGACTAGAGTAGCACTTCATGCTTGTCTCTAGGAAAATCCAGCTGACCTGGACCTGTCTGGTGACCAGCTGTGTGCTGGTGGCGGTAGTGGAGTCTCTGCAAGGGAGAGGGAGGCTTTGGAGGGGTGCGTGTGAGTGCTGGGCTTTGATGTCAAGCTCATTTTCTAGTAATCAGCAGGCAGCTGAGAGGACTCCTGGGCATCCAGGGTGCAGCCCACCCCCTACCCTGAGATCCTCGCACTGGCTCCGTCCTCCTGCAAGGATCAAGTGAGAGGTTAGCTCCACGCCCTGTAAGAAGTAGCAGCTGGTAGCCTGGCCAAATCCCCTCAGGTTCAACTAACTGGTTTCAGCCTCTGAGCAGGAGTCTGAAGCTGGGCAGAGCCACTGCCTGTGCTCACCTAGGCTGCCCAGGGTCTGGCGGAGTCCTGGGGCCGAGCTTGTCCACTCTGTGAGAGCTCTAGGGCATGGAAAAGCAAGGACAGGCCGGGCACCAGCCTTCTCCCCAGCTGTTTTCAATAAGGCTCCACTTCTGAGGCTGCTGGCAGATCTCGGGAAAGATCTGAACCAACCTCACATAATGTTTTCCATCAAACCCACAATTAAGTAATACTATTCTCTTAACTCATGAACTGCACAAGAAACATTTTTCCTGTCACTTCCCAGCTTTCCTCCTAGGCAACCCAACAGCATGTCAGGCGGGGGTTACCAGCTGTCATGGGAGAAGGGGAGACCTTAGGGGGGTGGTTCTTCCTCCTGCCACACAAGGATGCAGTGGGGAGAGGTTTGGCCTCTAGACTCAAAGGCACATTATGCACATCATTTCATTTCATTCTTCAATAGCCCTGGAAGGTCAGCATCGCTGGGCTAATGTTGCAGGAAAGGAAAAGGCAGCTCAAAGAGGTTAAAGTGACTTGTCCCCAAATTCAGGGTTGTTCCATGGAAGCCCACTAAAGGGAGTCAACCAGGATCATGGGTAGGGCAGTTCCAGAGTCAAAAAGCTACATCCAGACTTCCAGTCTTCTAGTGAGGTATCTCATCAGTGCTCCCCAGGGGACATTCTGAAGGCACACTGTTAAACACAACACCTTTATTTTGTGATTGATTCATGACTCCTAGAAAGGTCTAGGATGGTCACTTCCTCATGAGGTCTTCTGAATGTTTCCTGCCTGTAGTTTTGTTGCATATTCTATCATATTTTATGTACTGAACACAGAGCACTGGATCTGGCTATGTTCACTCCATGGACCAAGGCTTACAGAGTGCCCTCACCTGCCACAAAGGTGAGTGAGGGCTATTCTCCAGCTCCACCTACCATCCTATTCTAACAGGAAGGATGGAGAAGGCAGATTAAAATGCTAAATCCTAGAAAACAAGTCCAAGTTTAGTGAAAATACAAGGATGAAATACATTTTTATGCCTCAGTCAGGCTGTGTCAACTTAGTGTCTCTGAGGACCTTGTCCACTACAAACATTCTTCAGTATCCATGGGAATTGGTTAAATGAACCCACGGATACCGTGGATGATCAAGTCCCGTATACCAAATGGAATGAAATCATCTCTAGCTAACTTATATGGCCTACCTACTCCAGGGTAAATGTGGCGTAAACAGTGGTTATATTATTGTCTAGGGAATAACAAGTGAAAAATTCTGTACTGTTCAGTACAAATGCAACTTTCTTCCCAATATTTTCAGTCTGTAGTTGGTTGAATGGAGATATGGAGCTGTGGAACCAGCAGGTGTGGGGCCTGACCATTCTTGTCACACCTTTTGCAAAGTCAGTTGGCAAATGCAGCACCTGCCTTGGAGGAGACAGTATTCACCCCAAGAGTCCTCATCTGGGACCCAGTGAGGCAAACTCTCCGTCAGGATATGGTTCCAGTGGAAAGATTAAAATGAATGACAGTGTGGACCAGGGTCATGATGTGTGGAGAAGCAGAGTGAAAGAGTAACAGTCTACCAAGAAGCTCAGTGCCTGATCTGCGTGGTTGGAGGAGTCTGTGCACTTGAAGGTCTATCCTACCCTGTGTGTGTCTGTGTGGGTCAAGGTCAACAAACTGCTCAGAAAAAGACGGTCCTCCTTAGTCACAGATCTCCAGGGGCACTGGTGTCATCCCTCTTTCCCTTGCCAGCCTCGAGCGTACACCCTAATCACCTACTGTGTATCAGGCACCAGCTAAGGCACATTGGCATCCTGACCCCTTGGCTGTTTGAGGCTTGCTGACCCCTAGGACAGAGTGTCTGACCTCCAAGCCTGCCAGGGGCTTCTCCCCACCCCTGCCACTGGAGCAGACTCACTAAGGGCCAGGCTCTGACTGGACTTCCTTGCTTCCTGCTCCACCCTCCTGCCTGCCAGGGACCTGTTGGACTCTTTATGAACCAGAAGGCAGAGGCCAGATGAAGGGCAGAGGAAGACTGAGGTCTACAGAGGAATCACACCTCAGAGAGCAGCTTGGCTGACCCAGTCAGGAAGCAGCGTGGGAGCAGAGGCTGGTGGAGAGAGTTGCTACAAATTGACGAAGAGAGCTGGAATCTCACAGATCAGGGAGCAGATGCCCATGAAACTTGATGCTATGTCTCACTCCTTTCCGATGGTAGTACAGGCCCAAGACTAGCCTGATGGAGAGTACTTGAGCTGAAAAATGTTCAAATATTTTGTCACATTAATCTCTTCACCACCAACTAATCAATCCCAGGAAAGTGTATTAAGTATGGCATTTCATGTATGAAGATGTTTACCCAAATTTAATTTATAAAAGGAAATATTGGAAACCACCTAAGTAACTGCCAACAGAGAAATGATTTGGTAAATGGTAGCATATCAAATTTAATGGACTATTAACCATTAAAACTACATTGACAGAGTGCTTTGAAAAATGCCTCATATGGCAGGTGAAGATAAAAAACAGTATGAAAGATTTTATTTATTATTAAGGACTACTAAGCACTTGCTATTTACATGTGTAACCTAGACACTGTATTTCATTTAAATAATGCCATAGATAGGTAATATTATTTTACTTCACAGACAGGAAATTGACCTAGAGAATAACTGGACAAATTACCCGAGGTCACAGATAACCATAGATGGGATGGAATTAAAAGTGAAGGGTGATTCCAAGCCTGTGACTCTCCAGCCAGCCTCCCTTCCCCTATAAACACTACCATAACTATCCCTCCATTGAAAATGAAAGAAACCCCAGCTCAGAAAAGAAATACAGGCCAGAACTATTACATACAACGACTAAGGTCACTGGAACTACCTTGTTTCTGCCATTGCTCTTCTAAGATTTTTTAAACAGCATGTTGCACTTTTACTGTAAAATATTCTCAAAGCAAGGTTGTTAAAGGAGAGAACTCATATTTCTATAGTAGTTCTCCTTATTTAAAGTTTCATTGCCCATGGTTTTAGATAGCCAGTCAACTGCTGTCCAAGAATAATAAATGGAAAATTCTAGAAATAAACCATTTAAAAATTTTAAATAGCTTTTACTGCAGTATGTTGTTATAATTGTTCCATTTTATTATTGTTGTTGTTAATCTTTTATTGTGTCTAATTTATATTAAACACCTATGTAGGTACAGGAAAAAGCATCCTACAGAGAAGGTTCAGTACTACTGTGGTTTCAGGCATGCACTAGTGGTCTTGGAACGAATTTCCCACAGATAACGGGGACTACTGTGGGATAACATCCTTCGCCTTACTAGGTAATTGTTGCATACTGGTACACATCTTGGATTGCATCAACCCTCCAACAATGCAAGGGGGTAGGATTATTTCTCTTTCACCTATGGGGCTTAGAGAAGGGAAGAAAAAACCCAGCCCAGACATCTTGGCTGTAAACCTGTGCTCCTCCTCCTCTAGCTACAACCCCACTGCACAGAGGTGCTTGGTTTCCTGGCCTGATGCTTTCTGATCAGCTGAGCTCTCTGAGCACTTGTTTACAAGTGCATGGCTGACCACTGGTCCCTGAAGAGGTCAAGGCGAGGGCTTTCCAGAGGGGTTTAACCATACCCTGCATGCTCAGGTCCTGCCTGCCACTCCTCTTCCACCCTGTAGCTTTGGGGAGGCCTGAGTCTCAGCTAGATGGGGCAACAAGAGATTTAAGGAGCACAGCTGAGGGCAGCACAGATATCTGAGGCTGCAAGAGAGACAAAACGAAGGCAGTGGAAAGGGATGGAGATGATTTAGGAACAAGGGCAGGCAGGCAATGAGTGGCCTGTGTTCCAGAGAAGGGAGGGTGGCGGAGCAGAGAACAGTGCCAGAGCGAGGGTCCTCATTCTTTGGCTCAAGTAGCTTCTCTCACTGCTCTTAAAATCCAGATGCTTCCCTTGCTGATGCCTGTATCCTCAGGCATACGCATCTTCTCTTGTGTCTTGCGATTGCTTCTCTGAACTAGTAGGTTTACTTTATAAGCACAAAAGGATTTCTAGGAAACGTAAAGTCGAATTTGTAGCCTACCTCTACCAATCGCTCAGGCTGGGTGAGTGTTCATTTCTGCATGCTGTTCTTCCTAACCCAGGCTTATTATTTCCATATTTTCCCTCACTCTTCTGGTCCCCCACCTCTACTCCAACAGAAGGCTATAGAATTTGACCTGTATGAGGCATTCTTAATGGGGAGCAATATCATCTCTAAGAGGCTAAAAATTGGTTTGTGAGTACAAAAGTCTCTTTTTGCATATGAAGCACCTCCATTTGAATCTACACACATAAACAGAGAGTGGATCTGTAGTATTAGATTTTCACTGATGGGCTCCTTAGGGGGGTGACAGTGGGGAAAAAAGGGCTGAGACTCAGTCATGGATGAGTCAGCCATGAACTTGAGCAGCCCATCTACAGAGATCTCTTCTCCTGACAAGATGGTCAGACACCATTCTCAGAAGTTAGACAACAAGCAGAAGTCCAGCTACTTCTTTTACAGTCTGGCCATGTCCCGTGTGCTCTGGGCAGCTAAAATCTGCAGTGTGACCTTTGCTTCCACCTCTGGAGCCCAACACTCTCCCTTTAGTGGTTTACACAGTAACCTGCCTAGGGACAGTGTGTTCCAAGCAGAGACCTTGGTCTAACCTTAGCATGTCTAGGGGCCCAGGGGATCCTGATGGGCCCCCTCTACAGAGCTTCCACTCAGGATGCAGGCACAAAGGTGGCTAGCATATCGCCCCAGCGGTGAAGGTGGGGGCTGATTTGACTTTAATACAAAAGAACTCTATTCCAGATAATCCATTAATCGTGCACCACGGTTCACTATATGTATGGGGGCTGACTGGTGCTAGACTTTTCCAGAAACAGCCCCTTGCCCTACATGCTGTAGGGGCAGGTCTCCTGTCCTCTGGCCCAGGAGTAGGGCATTCAATAGGTTCAGTGGGCTCCACTTGCCCTCATTGCTTATGGGTGATGCAAGCCCAGTGTGACAGGCTGTGGAAAATATGTTCAGGTGCCTGGCTCCCCTCAGCCTAAAGCCTTTCAAATCAGGATCCAGATTTGATTTGATTTTCCTCGCCTTCCTGGCTCAGACTACTCCAGGCTTATTTTTCACTCTCTGTCTGGCTTGCCAGAGTTTGGAGCTGGGTTGAGCCAAGTTCTTCACACTTCACAGGCAGGCCTCCCTCCCAGGGTGAGATGGCATGCAGCCTCTCAACCCCAGCTCCCAGCAGGCCCTGCCTCATCCTGCCTGCAGTCCTGGGGTTTTCTGGTGAGAGGCACCTGCACCTCAAAGAGTAGCTGCCTGGGGACTCGGCATGTCACCAAATGAGAGACAAACAAGCAAGTCTGTTCCTCAGCTTCACAGTCACGAAGCCGGCTGCCAGGACACAGGTATCTGTTCACTACCACTGTCCCTGCCCCTTTCATTTGAGTCCTTGAGCAGAGGCAGGAGACAGGGACTAGACTGGAAGGGGTCACCAGAGCACAAGTCCTAGCTCCCCTCACAGCACCCAGCACTCAGGGCTGTGGTGTGTGGCCCAGGTGTGGAAGGGGCAAACCTAAAGCCACAGTGGTTTCAGGATGTGAATCCTGTGAATGCAGGGAGGGCATCAGGGATCTCTCTCACCTTTTTATTCCAGGGGTCCTACATGTGACTCGTGTTACAGAAGCAAACCAATGTGCAACTGCCTCATGCAGTCAACCTTGAGTGTCACAACTGTCCCATGTCACCAGGGGTCAACTGGTGAGCACATTAAGAAAACAATGAGGTCCCTTTTCCAAAATCCTGTTTACATTTGTTCTTATGACATCGTGGAATCCTGGAGCAGGCAGAGGCCCAGAAGTCATCTGGTTTGACCTTCTCATTCCGTAGATGAAGAAACTCAAGTCCAGAGGTCAGAGTGCATTAGAGATCGATACCCAGGCACATGACCAGCCCTCCCTCCAGATCACACCAGCGATGTGAAGAGAAGCCAGATCTGTGAAAATCAACAAACTACCAACCAAAGAAGGTTGACAGGATGGCATTTTGGCATCGCCAGGCTGACTGCAGTAGCCTAACCTACTGTATTTAAATCCACTCTCACTCAGTGATGAGTGGGGCTCCCTCTTAGAGGCCTTGGGGAACTCACAGATGAGTAAGAAATTTCCCTCAAGGGGCTGTCATTCTGGCGACAAGTACCTAACCATCCAGGACACAAAGACAAAGGTGTGCAGCACAACAGGAAAGGACAAGCAGGGTGGGCTCCCTGAAAGAGGTGACATTTGGAAGAAGCTGGTTAGTACTTTGATAGACTTGGGGTATGGACTCCATTTAGAAAAGGTGGCAGAAGTCAAAGAGGACCTGCTCAGGGATCCTGGTGCACAGCCCAGGTCTGGCTAGCGGGGCAGTGAGTACAGAGCTGGCTAAGGGAACTGACCCTGCATGGCTGAGAAAGCTAAAGGGCAGGCAGCAAGCCTGGACTCAAAACTGCGGAAAGATTCTGTCCCAAAAGAAGCACTTGAAGCCACTTGTTAGGAAGGATTTCACCAAAGGGGTCCCGCAGCCTGGAAGGTACAGGAGGACAAACACCTGGGAACGTCAGCCCACAAGTCTTCAGTGCCTTCGCCCACCCACAGATGGAGGGAGAGACCTGACTCAGAAGGCGATCAGACGGCAGGCCTCATTCTTTATCTGGCTTTCCAGGAGAGAACTGTCCCCTGAGAGTCCTGGTCCTCCCTGCACACATCACCCTGCTGAATTCTGCAGAATGTTCTCCAAGGATGAGCAATGGGAGAGAGGCAATTAGCACCCACTGCTCTCAACCTAGAAGGGTTTCACACATTGTAAGGTGTTACACAAAGTACAGCATATTATTAAAAATAATATGTACTCAGGATAAATTATGAAGGAAACTCTACCACCAACATACAAACAGACCCAGAATAAGCAAATAAAATGTTGAAAATAGAAATAACTGTTTGAATTATTCGCTTCAGCTCCCAACGTAGTTTGTAGGTCTCAAAGCAACAGTCTTCACAAATGACGGTTCAGTCTCCTCACCCACTTCAGTTCTAAACATCAACCTTCACGCTCAGGGTAAAATGCACAGCAAGCATTAATTGAGTAAATCAGATCCAAACACTTAAAATCTGTCTGGAATAAATACAGAACATTACTTGAAGAAGGCAAGAGAATATTTAGAAAATTTGTGAACTGAACAAAAAATAATCTCTCTTTACCAGGCACCTACCTTCTGGGAGCTGGCATTGAGATGCGTTTTTAAAAAGTAAAGTACATGAAACAGATCACAGAGTATAATAGTTAAGTCACAGAATTTCAGAACTAAAATGGCCTTTTAAGGATCATCCAAACCATGACTTTATAAGAAGGAATCTAAAATTCAGGGAGGTGCAGGGGTTTGTTGAAAGTTTGAAGGCAACTCTTAGCAGCTAGATCCTCAGTCCAGAGATCTTTCCACAGCACATTATGTTAATCATCTAATTAAATTCTAAATTGTAGAGTGCAGAGTATAAGCCTCCTGGAATGTGGCAATGGAAGAGAATACAGGGATGGGTGAGCTGGAAAACGCTTCACAGAAGAGGAAAAGATTAATTTTCTGGTTCCCAAGTAAATAACTCATTAGTTGAAAGATCCTCGAAGGTGTCAAGTCATGTTTGCTTTTTCTTTGTATTCCCAGCATCTTAAGCACAGAAGCAACTCAACTTGTGGTCATTAAAAAAGAAAACCCACAAAAGTAACATCTTTAAATCACTAACTTTGAATTTGGGAGGCATTACATATAGTAAGAGGTCTGAACATACTCATTTCTGTGGAATTGTATGAGTGGGACAGATGACCTCACCCAGGTGCCATCTTCCACTCCTGTGCCTCTCAGAGCCCCACTAATGCCCAGCCCTGGTGCCCTGGGCCTTGGGCAAGCAGAGCACACAGGGAGAGTAAGAACTCCCTAGTCAGGGTCCATCTTGTGGCTCACTGTGTCACTCAAGTTTGTTTCCATTTCAAGACAGTCAGTATAATGGGAAACAGTTAACACAACAGGAACCCCCAGCCTCTTAGCAGAGACAGACCTATCTAGACAGCACCAACTTCTTTTCTCTTATACAAAACTGTCACCAAGACATTTAAAAAATGTAGACAAAGAACTTCCAATAAAAAATGCTATTCACATGCTTCCCAATCCTCTTCAAGCTTCAGGCAGTGAACACCTCGGTGATTTTGTGGACTGTTACAGTCTGTGCACAGTGTCCTTTCCACTTAAGTTATTTACACACATTTCCACTTATGAAAGGAACTATCAGAAATGCGAAGTACTCAGGGATGTAATATTTGCCATGTTGACGTTTATTTACTGATCTTCCTCTGAGCACAAACCGATTCCTCTTTTTGTTGTTATGAAAAGTGCTCGGAACATCTCTGTGCCAAACACATTTTTCCTTCTCCTTTAGGAGTTAAACTAGTGTCAGCAGTGGAATCCTTGGTGCAGCATATCAACGGTTTAACTGCCCTGCAGCATCCTACCAGTCCAAGCCCCATGAAGGCTACACCAATTCTTAGTGCGTCCGACAAAGGAAAGCCCTTTCCTCACAGCCCACCACTGGGCTCTTGGTAGCTTTTATTTTGCTAGTCTGTCTAAATACTTGAAAGACATTTTAATTTCCACTTGTTTAATTGCCAGCAGTATTGTGTAACGCATTTTGATGCAGTCACATGTTTTTCTATGCCCAAACTTTTTCTACTTTTTTTTCAATTTAAATTGTCTCTTCAACTTCGAATATTTACCAGATAGAATCTGGACACTAAACTCAGAGAACTTATCAAATATTGTTACAGGCATTTGATTACTCTTTTTAAATTAGAAAGGTAATTTCTATCTACTGGTTAAAAATCCCAGCAATATGAATATGTATAAATGTGGAAAACTGTACAGGACCTGAGGGTATAAATTGGCAAAGGGTTTCTTTCCCTCTTACTCTTATTAGTTTCCTACTTTTAAGTAATAGTCTGTATCTATTTCTTTTTTTATTAAGTGACACATACATGAAAACTATTCATAGTAATGGGATGCTATGTAATGTTTTGATAGATGCACACATTGTATAATTTTTGAATCAGATTAAACATATCTAGCTGCTCAAACATTGATCATTGTTTATGCTGAAAACTTTCAAAATCCTTCCTTGTAGCTTTATTAAAGGTGCAGTACATTATTAGCATTATCTACCGTCGCCCTACTGTATGCGCCTCAGCACTTCCGGCTGCTACCTACTGTCTAACTGTGCTCAGCTCCTGCTAGTCCACCATTCCCCGCCTTCCCTTCCTCCCACTCAGGTCCACCACTCTGCTCTCAACTTTCTTATGCCTAGTTTCTTTTCCGTGTTGGAGATTTAACCCAGGGCCTTCACAGCGAGCTACATCTCAGCCTTTAAATTTTTATTCGCCTATTTTTAGACAAGTCTTGGGTAAGTCCATAAGTTCCTCATGTTGGGCTTGAACTTGTGATCCTCCTGTCTCATCCTCTCAGAGTGCTGCGATTCCAGACCATGCCAACATACCTGGCTCCTATTTTTTGATTTAAGAATTTAGACATCACTTGTTGGACTATGAATGAAGAAACATTTTTATAGCTTATAATGTTTTCCTCTTTCCAATCAGTTTTGATTTTTAGATCTTTTACTGGGCATTTATAGTGAGACCAAATGGAGTTTGGGAAGGAAACCCAAATACAGAAAGTGGATCTGAACAAGAAACACCTGGAGGCGCCTCCTTCCCATTTTCTGCTGTCCCACCATGAATGGGAAGGGAAGAAAAACAGCAAAGTCAAAATGGGCAACAGGCCCTTGACCTTTGTGTTAAAAGGTGGCCAGGAATGAGGAGATTAGCAATTTGGGCAAGGTGTGCTTCAACACAACAGACAGTGGACAGCACCCACTGAGCAAGGGTGGCCATGCGGAAATGGTGCCAGATCTCATTTTTATGAACTACCATTCATAAATTGTATAGTAAGCTTCCCATTTGTAAATATTAGCTCAAACTTTTGAAGACCACCACCAGCCAAATACAAAAGGTCTCTGTAGCAAATGTGGCCAATGAGTTGACCATTTTTTACCTCTATCACTATGGTTTTAAGTCATACACTTAAATCTCTGTTTCTTGACCCATCCGTTTTAGATGCTATCTCTTCTCTTACCATTGGGTAAGATGAGGACTATCTTGTTCTTATGCTTTTCTTTTCCAGCCTCTTCCTTATCATTTAGCACTACTCTACTTTTCCAAAGCTTAAGAATTTATTTTCTGTTCTATAACTATAACTGACACTACTAAACTGTACCTATGGGTTAATCATAAAAACAGAGCAATTTTCTTGATAGCAATATTATATTGTATACACATTGGCCTCAAGTGGATGGTGGCCATCAATAAGCAATTCACAGTCACTGACTGAAGAACTAGTTTTCCAGTGTAGGCAGCCATGGTGGCTCTCCTGTCTTTGGGGTGTGGCGCTGTCTCCCTGAACAAGGGGCTCCACACAGGGCACATCTCTGGGCAGACTGACTTAGCATCTGTCTGAAGGGAGTGGACAACACAACTGATAATTTCTACTTTATGTCAAAGTAGAAGATCTTTTTCTTGAAATATCAGTATCTGCACTAGAAGCTTCAGTGTTGTCCATATAGATGGTTTGTAAACCATTGAGATGGTTAATAAACCATAAAAATGGTCAATCACCCTGATTTCTATTCCACAGTCTACTTATATATGGCTGCCCCTCCTGCCAACGCCTTTCCCCTTATCTGTTCCAGTGGGCAGACCCTGTAGAGCAGTGGTGGTGAAACCATGGCATGCATGCTGTAGTACGCTGTTTGTTATTGTTGAAAGCTCTAAAAGGTTCTCTATCTCTGCTATAGAGCCTTCAATGCAATCCCCCAAAATTCTCTCAGCCACTAATACATGCTTCTCTTGTTTTTTGCACAGCTCTGAATTTATTCTCTTTGGATTTTTTTTTTACTACCAGGAATTGAACCTAGGGCATCACGAATGCTGGGCGAGTGGTCTATCACTGAGTTACACCCTGGCCCTTTTTATTATCCTTTTTATTATTTTCAGATAAGGTCTTATTAAGTTCTCCAGGCTGGCCTCACACTTGTGGTCTTCTTGCATCAGCCCCTGGAGTAGCTGGGATTATAGGTGTACACTCTCTCATTTGAACTTTGCTAATTGTGGCGTATTTGGGGGAGTTACAGTTAATAAGTCTGTTCACTGCACATTTTGAGCCTAAAGTGGCCAGCAAATCCCAAAAATTGTAAAGTTTCAGCAATGTGTGTCCTGTTTCCCATCCTCCTGCTTTGGGAACTCTGTGGTACTCTGGAACAATAGCTGTGGAAATCTGGGGAGCACAGTCAAGCTTTCTGGGAAACCAAGGTTAGCTTTCTTCACCAAAGATGAAGGACACATACTCTCTCAACAAGAGATGACACTGTTCTTCAAATATGTCCTAAGTAATTCTCAAGAACCCACTGCCTTATTTCTATTGTGCATAGAACAACTGTTTTCAATGTATCTTCTAACTATGGATCACCAACACATAAGAACTGAATTAAGTATGATCAGTCCAGCCCAATAGGATTTTTGGTGATGATGGAAATGTCAGTAATGTGTGCTGTCCAACATGATAGCTATTGGTCTCCTGTGGCTATGGAGCACTTATAACATGGCAAGGGAGAATTAAGAAATGAATTTTCAGTTTTATTTCATTTTAATTGATCTTAATTTAAATAGCCACCTGCTGGTGACTATCTTACTCAAAACTCACTCTCATGAAGGAAGCAAAAGATGATAGACAATAACTAAAATTACAAATTGATATGGAGTAAAACTGAGTCATGCATATTCTAGACATTCAGAGGGAGCAACTGAAAGTTAAAAAGCTTCAGAATTTGATCTATACTGGGGACCAATCTGGTGATATGAAGAAAGAATGCTAAATGAAGCAAAGTAAAACGAGCAAGTTGCAAATCAGTAGATGCACAGCTGGAAGGACAAATGGGGAGGGCAGAACTCAGAAGCCAGGAACCAGTCTTCGTGTCACTCCAGGCCGCACCTTAATCTCTAAGTTCCTACAGAACAAACTACTTATGGAACATATTCAAGTGTCTAATGACACTTGGCCACATCCTGCTGTTTCATACACACACATACTCCTCCAGAGCCATACCACCAAGACTCCTGAGGACTAGCAGCAGGCCAGACTCTTACTTTGAATTTCCCGAGGCACCAATCATGGCAGCTGAATACCTCTAAATTGGGAGTAAACTGGGAAGAAGGTGCTTGGAAAAGGATGCTATTTGTTATGTTTTGGATCTAGAGCATCCTTCCAAGGCTCATGCGTTGAAAATTTGGTCCCCAGTGCAGCCATACTCAGAGGTGGGACTTTTGGAAGGTGATTGGCTCGTGGGGTCTCTAACTTCATCTGCGGATGGAGCCATTGATGGATTCAAAGTCTGATGCCATTAGTGGGAGATGATAGACACTTAGGAGTAGGGCTTAGTTGAAAAGAGAAGGTCAGGGAATGTGGCTTTGGGGCCTATACCTGGCCTCCATCCCGTTCCTCTCTCTCTCTCTGTCTCTCTCTGCTTCTGACCCCCAAGGTAAGCAGCTTTCTTCCATCATGATGCCTGGCTTCACCATAGGCCTGGAAAGAACGGAGTCAGCTGACCAGGACTGAAACCTGTGAAACTGTGAGCCAAAAACCCCTTTCCTCCTTGAAGCTGTTATTCTCATGTGTTGCATAAGAGCAGAAGAACCATACCCCTGCCAGCTGATGTGCAAACTAAGGAATCACCACCTTTCTCCGTCAGGTCTCCTCATGTTTCCTTCCTCTGCTCTCCACACCTTAAACATGGACACACCTTGAGAAGGCTAGGTTTATCCCAAGGCTCCCATCAGTGACAGATGAGCGGTCAGGCTGAAATCTCAGGAGGCACTGAAGTGTGCCGAGGGTGCGTCTCAGTGGTAGAGCACTTGGCTAGCATGTGCGAGGCCTTGGGTTCCATTCCCAGCAGCACACACACAAAGGCACTAAAGTCTCTGCTCTTCAGATCTGCCGTACAGTCAGGGCCTGTGACCATGTATTGTTTTGTTTTGTTTTTAAATAGGAATACATTCCAGGGCAAAGGGGAAAAAATCTCCAGTAATTTCAGTATTTTTTCCCATGGCCAACTCTTTTCATACTGAACTCTAGGTGGAGAAACAAGAACATCCACACTGCAGCCACCCACATGGGCCATAGAACAGAGAAAGTCATCTCAGTCAGCCAGTGCTTCTGGCACCTGACTCTATGCACACAGAAGCCCCAGCCAGCACCAAGGCCTGGCAATGCCTCTCGAAGCACTGGTGCAGTTTCACCTTAGCCACCTCCTGTCTGGGGGTTTTCCTGAACCACAGAGCCCCAGCACAAACAAATGTCCCAACCATGACACTCAGGCTCCCGACAACTTTGCACAGGAACAGGCACAGCAGGCTTCGGGAGGTACTCAGGCCCACCTTGCAGAGAGGTCCTGGATCCCACGGGCCCAGTGCATAAGGGACAATTAGATGCCAGTGGGCATAGACCTTCTGCCTTAGGAGAGGGTACAGCTGGAAGAAGGTTTCTAGAATTTGACCTCAGGGCAGGGGCTCTGAGGTCTAAAGGCAGCACTGATGAGATAAGGAGACACAAGTTTGTAAGTTTTGGAAAACAGAATCTTCTTAAGCTTTGAGCTCACAGAGGCAAACAAACAAAAAAGATATAGCTCAGCCAAGACAGATTGGGTCAAGTGGCCCTGACTAAATAGCCTTGCTCCATGAAGCCATTAGTTCACCACACACCTCCACAGGGATGGCTGCTTCTGTCCCCAGGCTTGGCTGCTTAAAGCCAAATGGCCAGAGCTAGGGAGGCGTGAGTTCTTCTAGAATGTTTTAACTGCAGGTCCACATTCAACTCAGAATACTACAGCCCAGCACCGTGAGTAACAGTGGTGAGTTCTGAAAGAGTTTCTTAGATTCTCCTGGTGCTATGTCTTCTCCCTGTTTAACACCATCATTTAAGGGGATCCTGACTCCAGATGCACCTCATGAGGTGTGCATTAGTTAGGAATTTTTTTTTTTTTTTGCGGTACTGGGGATCGAACTCAGGACCCTGCGCTTGCTAGGCAAGCGCTTATTCCACTGAGCTATATCCCCAGCCCAGGAATTATTTTTATAAAATTTCCTGTGTGAATAACTGCAGCCAAAGGTCTTATGGTAAGGAGTCTTTCAGTCTCAGGGTTTTTCTCTCTCAGCTGCTGATCCTCTCTGTTCCCTCTACTATGTTCCCTTCCTGCTCCCAGCTAATCCTTAGTGTGCTGGCTTCTTGCTTCATGGTTTAAAGGTGGCTCTCTGACCACAAGGTAGGAGGTGGAGAGGAGTGGAATAAGATAGCACCAATCATACCTTTTATAATATTTTCCCTTTTAAACAGAAGGAAAGAGCTTCTGAAGCTCCCTCAATGAGCTCAGTTCAAATGTGTCACTGGGCCACCCTGAGTTGCAAAGGTGGCTCCGAGAATGGCCTCTAACATGGAAAAGGGCAGGGAAAGGGGGACTGGCAATGGCTGTCCAGAGCATCTTCCATGAAGTGGAAAAAACCCTAAAGGATGTGCAGGGCTGAGACCCATAGAGAGGAGGGCCACGCTCAAGTCACTGTCATCTTCCCAATAGGAACAGGTGTTTTACTGGAGGAAGGGGCTCAATTAGTCTTTTGTACAAAAACTATTTAAGAAGGAAATGGCAGGTACGGTGGTGGAGGCGGTGTTTGCCTCTTTCAGGAATAAAAACAAAAAGTACAAGCGAACCCACCGGCACCCACCAGCTCTGCCGGCAGTGGGAGCAAACCTGTGTAACCTGCTCACACTTCTGGTGTTGGCTGTGTTTCTCAGGGTGGGGGAGCTCATGTCCTAGAGGCTTCCGTCAGTGACAGATGAGTGTCACAGCCTTCATCAGGGGCTGTGACTCAGGAGAGGGGCTAGGGAGCTTGCTGAGGTCCTTGGGCAGTGGAAGGGAAGAGGCCTCCTGGCCTATAAAGTGGACCATGGGGAGAGAACTGAATAATGAAGGCACCATTTGAAAACACTTACTTTGAAGAACTGCAGGAGCCCAGTCCCCACACAGCTGAGCCCCTATGGAGACATCAAACCTTGAGTTCTGGTCTTAGCAGGTTGTGTGTCCAGTGGGAGGCTGAGCATTGTGAGCAGGGTCATGAGGCATCAACAGAGGTTATCAGGGCCAGGGGGACCCACCTGGAACACCCAGTCTTTCATAGCTAGAAACTCCTGCTCAAAGCTGTAACACTCTGTGGCAACAACCCCTGCTTTTTACTCCTGTGAGGGCACCAGGGCAGGAATGTCCCCAGTTCACCTCTCTGGTATTGAAATAACCAGCCTCCTCGCTCTAGGTTACTGGAGATGGTCCTGCCTTTGAGCAAACATCTTGCGTCCTTTGCTGCAGAAACAACACATATTGGCAGCTCACTACTTCACAGAACACTTTCTCCTACAGTTTCTCCCCTGGAGTTAGCCAGACCCTGTCCAAACACTCCTCTGGGAGAGTCTGCCCCTGCACCACTATGCACCAATGTGCTGCCAGGCACTGTTCTGGAGTTCCTGTCAGGTGGGGAGCAGGAGGCAGTCCCGCACTCTGGCTCATCAAGCACACAGAGTCTGTATCCAGTGACCTAGCTTCCATCTAAGTCCCTCCTCCTCGATGTTCTTTTACCTCCCACTTGTGCTTTGGGCTAGGAACCAAGCCTTAACACAGGGGCCTTTGGTCGCTCAATAGCCAAACTATAGCAACGCTGACTGAAGTATTCTAGGAGTGTAGCATTTCCTTTGTGAGCATATGGCTTGATTTATAACATCAGTGCAGTAATTGGAAGCCTGTCCTTGAAGTGGGTGGTAGCACTCCAGTCCCTCCCTGTGTCTCTCTCTGTTCCCTGGTCACCATGAGATGAGCAGCTTTCTTGACCATGTGCTCCCCCGCCATGAAGGTCTGCCTTGCCACACACTCAAAACGTGGGGCCAAGCCATCAGCCACGGACTGAAACCTCTAAATAAACCTTTCCTCCAAATAAGTTGATTCATCTCAGGTATTTTGTTACCCTAACAGAAATCTGGCTGACAGAACATTCCAAGTGCATCAAAAGACAGCAAATTGTTCACATCAAAACAGTTAAATGTATGCTATGTTAATTTTGACTCAGTGAAAAAAAATGCTATATTGCTACACTTTTCAACTTCATGAAGTTCCTTTTACTTTCAGCTTTTCTTCTCATGCCCTGGAGACCAGAAACACCCTGCTGATTTTTCTCAGATAAGGAAACCTGAGATTCACTGAAGATGTGAGACCTCAGGTGTGCTGGCTGCTGGGCCAGTGCTCACCCGCAAAGGTCCCAAATCATACAACTCAAAGGCAGCAATGAAAGCAGGGGCACCGTGGGGTGTAAGGAAGCCACTGTCTCTCTACCTGCGTGTCTGCCTGAAGTGAGGAAGGAGTTGCTCTCTCAGAAACTGTGGCAGGAGCAAACTGAGTACCAGTGCGCTGTTTCTTTCATTTGTGATGAATTTTAGTGGTGGGAGGAGTCAGGAATGGAGAGGGACGTATAAGCCACCATCCTGAGTACTTGGCATTGATGTAGGTTGTGTTCTGGTACATGTGGGGATAAGATCAACTCTGCTGTCTAAGGCATTTCTTCAATGTCTAGTTTTCATGGCTGTAAGTCAGTGTTTTATATTTGTGAAGTTGTGCAACTACTACACTAATTTCATACCGTTTTCATCCCCCAAACAAACTCTGCATCCAGCAGCCATCATACTCCACCCCCTGCTCCTTCCCGCCCTGTTTCTGTCTTGACACACGTTCCCATTCTGGGCATTTGTATATATCAAATCATGCAGTATTCATGATTTTTGACCAGCTTCTTTCACTTTAAATGTTTCCAAGGTTCATCCATATCCTAGAGTGAATCAGACCTTCATCCTTTTTATGGTCATCTAAGCCATTTCTGAGCACCTGGAATCTTCCTGTCACTCCTTTGCTGCCTGTTATGGAGATGAGAGGATGGTGACCAGAACAAGGACACTAGAACAGCCCTCATGGTGGGAGAGGCCACCAACAGTCCCACCCTCCCCCTCTGGTCTTCTTTCTTTCTTTCCTTTTTTTGTCTTTTTGAGACAGTCTCACTATGCAGTCCAGGCTGGCCTTGAGCTCACTTTTGTAGCCCAGGCTGGTCTCGAACTCATGACGATCCTCCTGCCTCTGGGATTACAAGCGTGCGCCACCACACCCGACTCAATCTTCTTCTTTCTGACAGGACACAATATTAGGCAGTCTTACCGCTATTCTTTGATGCCCTTGTCTTCTCCTATTTGTCACTCCTACAAAGTGACAGAACTGTCACATCCGTCCATTTGGAGAAGAAGAAATCAAAGCCTCATAAAAGAATAGGACTTAAACAAGGGGTCTCATCCCATCATCTCTCATCCATTACTCAAGGTCAACTAACCAAATACTCCCACCAGGGAAAAGGCAAGAGAAAAATCGGTAGGTTCTCAGTTGCCCAGATGTGGGGCACATATTTAAACCCAAGCTAACCCCTTTCTGCCATCAGGCTGTCTTCTGTGATTAGGCAGCACATACCAGAACACAACCCACATCAATGCAAAATACTCAGGACGGCGGCTTATACGTCCCTCTCCATTCCCGACTTCCCCAGTGACTAAAATCCATCGCAAATGAAAGAAACAGAGCGCGGTGGTACTCAGTTATATGAAGGCCCAAAAGACGACCAAGCCTTCTACGATTTCTGGCCTGCTGAAGAAAAGCTTCCAGAAGGAGTGATGGCCCTGCCCAGCCCACTGCAAGCCTCCCATCCAGCCACACTGCTTACCCTCCCTTCAAACTTGGCTGTGGCTCCTTCTCTGATGCAGAGGTTCCGAGGGGGCAGAATGAAAGCAGGGGCCTCCATCAGTGGTGTGGGGCCAGGTCTTGAGGGCTCCACGCTCAGGGAGGCTTTGGAAACATGCGATGAGGCAACCAGCTTCACATCCCCCATGGTCTGCAAAAGCAAGAAGGGACAGGTCAGACCAGGACCAGCACAGCACTTCTGCCCTCCGGGCGTCGTAGCCCAGCCTGAGAGTGCCAGTCCGATGAGGAGCGGTGCCCAGTCCACTCGCTGTTCCCCCAAATCTTGGTCACTTCTCCACAGGAGGCCCCAGGTGAGGTGGTACCCTCTGAGGAACCTTCCATCTCTGCTTGCTCCCGTCTTCTAGGAGAGAAAAGCTAGAGCAAGAGCAGAGACTGTGCAGAGGTTAATGACAGGCCACTCAAATCTGCACTGAAGTCACTGACCCCTCAGAGTGGCCATCTACGTGGGGCTGCTTGTGTGGGAGGTAAAAGCTGTTGAACTGCAGGAACTCACAGGCACCCATATTCCAAGCAAGGAAGGAGCTGTGGGTTGTTATGGGGAAGGGAGGAGAGAATCTGGCTGAATGACGGGACAGAACAAACTGGTAACTACATTGTGGAAAAGGTTCAAAGGTCAGAAAGGAAGCATTTCTGAGAAATGAAGCACTCCAGAGAAAGGGAGCACTTTATCTGTTTAAAACAGGTCCTTGGGTCACTTGCAAAAGGACACAGGGCGAAATGACACCATCACTGACAAGAATCCCTCAAGCCCGGACTGTTGGTCCAGGCCTGAGAAGAGACCAGACGCGTGGCTGCCAGGCTCACAGGAACAAAGGTGTTGGTGCAAGAGGCTAGATTACGCGGCTACCCATCGCAGCAATGTGTGACTCTTTTGGAATGTTCAGTTAATTCTCAAGTTTGTACACATTTCATGGCAAACCCTGGAAAATACCAATGTGTAAAAATAATAGATTATCATTTATTGAACATTCACTCTGTTCCAAACACTATAAGGAAGATGATACATTATCGTATTTGTTGTTTTTTACTTTATTAATTTTTGTTGTTGTTTGGAGACAGGGTCTTGCTATGGAGTTCAGGCTAGCCTTGAACTCACTAGGTATCCCAGGATGGCCTTGAACTCCCAGAAATCCTCCTGCCTCAGCCTCCACGTGCTGGGATTACAGGCATGCACCACTACGCCCAGCTTACTTTATTCATTTTTGATGAACATAATAATTGCACATATTTATGGGGTACAGTGTGATTATTTTGGTACATGTATATGTTCGGTTATGATCAAATCAGTGTAGTTAGCATGTCCATTATTTCAAACACTTACCATTTCTTTGTGGTGATAAAACTCAAAATCCTTTTCCCTAGCTATGTTGAAATGTGTATTATTGTTAACAACAGAGCCTCTACTATGAAACAGAGCACCAGAGCCCATGCAGCTATTCAACTATAATAATCCAAGGTCTAATTAACATTTTGCAAATGAGGAAGCTGAATTTAAACAAGTGGAATGACTGCCCCATTCCACAGCTGACCTGGGAATGAAACCTGGTTTACCAGAGGTGTTTTTAGCCACACTAAATAGCCCAATGGAGAAACACAGGAAACTTTCTAAATTCTATGATGTGATTTTATTTTTATGAATGTAGAAAAATATGCACTTTACCTGGTAGAAAGAAAGATACAGAAAAAAAATTTTTCTCACAATTTTTCCTAAAGCTGCCTTTAAGAAATTGGATTCAAAGTATTCCATCATATGGGTGTATGATTAGCTCCCTACTGTTGGCCACCTGGACAGTTTTTAAATGTTTTTATAGGAAGAAACTCTGCACAAGCCTTTTTGTGACAAAAACTATCTCTGAATTCCTAATGATTTCCCTTAAAAGTGGAATTATAGCTGGGTATTGTGGTGCATCACAGCACTCCAGGAGGCTGAGGTAGGAGAACTGCAAGTCTGGGCTCAACTTAGACAATTTAGCAACTTGGTAAGACCCTATCTCAGGGAAGAAAAAAAAGGGCAGGGGAGATAGCTCGGCGTGAAGGCCCAGACTCAGTTCCTAGGACCTAAGTTCTTGGCTGCGAACAGAAGAAAGCAGTTTTGGCTCACACATGAAGACAGGAATGGTGGTCGGGCAGCAGGGCCCAAAAGCCAGACGACAGCGTCAGGAAACAGGCCGCAGCTGAGGGGGGCTAGTAGTTCTGCCCCAGTCACTAACATCACCTTCTGGAGTACAACCTAACTGAGCCTGTTCCAGGCTCCAAGCTCAGGTGGGGCCTTAGCAGACTGAGACAGCTCCAGATGGGGATGACATACCGCGGGATCCCTGGGGCTGGGCACATGGCACAGGACACACATCTGCTGATGGGAAAGATGTCAGAGTCTTCGTTTTTGCTTTTCTGTGCCAAGCAAAGCTGTGCTTTTCTTTGGCTATTCAGTCACACAGTTAAGTCTCATGCTATGGGTCAGGCAAAGAGACTCAAAGGAACAGTGGTACCTGGGCCACATATGTATAGTTTGTTTAAGATTAATATCTAACGGAAAATAAAATAGGGCTATATCTTCTGAAGTGCAAGTTGAGAACAGAGTGACCAGCTTTATAACAGGTTTGGCAAACTTGGCTTTCTCCTTTAGAACAAAGATAATCCTTGATAAGGAATTAGCTTTGCAAACAAAATTTCTTTCCAAATGATGGGACTCCCCAGGCTTAGTGCAGTAGCAGTAACAGAAGCAAATGCTCACATAGCCCTTTCCGTACATCAGGAATGTACAGAGCCTACTTGCTCCTTACAACAACACTATGACACAGATAATTTCATCATCCCGATTTCAGTGATTAGCGAGCTGTGGCCAGTAAGGTTTTTTTTTTTTTTTTGAGATTAAGAGCAGAATTTATTGAGGGAAAGAAAGCTTCTGTCCAAGAGAGGGACAAAGCTGGGCCTGCGTGGGTTGCTGAGGACCCTGTCTTTCCTTGGGATTTTATAGAGCAAAACCACAAGGTGAGGCGGGTCCAAGGTAGGGCGAAAAATGGGAAATGGCAAGGTGGGCATGAAGTGGGACAAAACTATGGTCAGCCTATAAGAATTGTTCAGGTAAAATTGATTAAATCGGGATCAAATGGAGAAGCAAGTCACGTAGCAAGCAGGCGTGAACACAGGGGCTTTTCCTGTAGGGGGCTGGGTCAGGGACTTTTGAAGATGATCGCTACCTATTTAGAATATCGATCCCTGATGTCCATCCGTAGGGAGGTATGTGGGTGCATTTAGTCTTCTGTCTTGAGGGCTGGCCCGCAGCAAATACGTATCCATTTGCAAGGTACTGTGGCCAGTAAGATTAAGAAATCTGTCAAAGGTCACATATGTAGTAGGGGGCAAACATGGCATCTGAGCCCAGGTGTGTGGCACCTGAGCTCCTATTCCTACCTACGGACCCTCCTGTCTCCCACAGCATTCAGTGTTGGCTGGTGGGAAGAGGGCCTGAAGCTGACATGAAAGGGGAAAAGTGGAGAACTGTTCAATTCACATGCATGTCAAATTTCACAGGTAAAATTAAGAGTTTCTGTAGATCAAAATACACTGTCAGCAACATTAAAAGATGGCTGATAATCTGAGCTAGATGTTTGCAATGGAAATGAACAATTAGAACACAGATAAGAAGAAATCACCCCAGCAAACAAATTGGCAGAGGGACAATGGACAATGGACCTGGACAGGCCACAGATCACAAATGACAAGTGAACAAATGAAGAGCCCAGGCAATAATCCAAGATGCAAGTTAAGAACAAGCTATTATGTTTAAGCTAATGTCTTGGTTATTTTTCTCTTGTTGTTGAGACAAAATACCCAACATCCAAAATGAAGGAAGGAAAGGTTTATTTAGCTTACAGTTTGTGGAGGTTTCAGTCCATACTTGGCTGGTTCTGAGGCAGAGTGGCACATGGCAGAGGGTAAACAGTCATGGCAGCAGAGCACAGCAAAACAACCAGAGCAAAAGGGAAGAATCGCTGCAAGCAGCCTCCTTCCTTCCCTTACACTGTAAACAGGCTACCCCCACCCAGGGGGCGTGTACCTCTCACACACTCTCCATGCCTTCCTTTTCCACAGGCTCAGGATGTATACAAAGCAAGCACCCTGGCTTCCTGCTGAGTCACTCAGCCAAACCTCTAGACTCCCCAAGTTGACACAATGTATCAACCATAACAGCTAACCAAACCCACATTTAGAAAAGAAAGACAGCTACAGTCAGTGGTGGTGAACCTCTGGCACATGTGTCATAGTGAGTTGTTTGTACCACTGAAAGCCTAAAAGGTTCAACATCACCGGCACACATAGTGCAGATGAGACCTATATGCTGAGGAGAGATAACAATTAGTGTGCTTTTGGGAAAGCAATTTGGGGGGGAAAAAAAAGAGATCCTGAAAAATCTGTCCATCTCTTTTCTTAATAACCTTATTTTTAGAAATACATTATTAGGAAAGAATAAGCAATGAAGTTTAAAATTTTTTCTATAAGAATACTGACTACATTATTTACTGCAAATGCTAGATATATTTTTTAAACTGTGGTTAATATCCAACAAGAGAATTGGTTATATTCAGTGGAAAGCCAGGCGGTTAATTGTAGGAGTGTATATTTACAAGGAAAATGCTGACGTGAATGTAATGATACAGAAATGTTAAAGGACATATTATTATGGAAATTTTCAAACATATAGAAAAGAGGAAAGAATGCTAAAATGTGCAACCCAGACATGTACCACCTAGATTCAACAATTTTTTCCAAGTTTGTATTATTGGGTTTTGCATATGTTTGTAGAACCATTTCAAAATAGTCACATATTTTTAGTTGGCACAATAATTTTACATACTTACGGGGTACAGTGATAGCTCAAAACATGTACAATGAACAAATAAGAGTAATTAGCATGTCCATCTTCTTAAACAGGTATTGTTTCTTCACATTGCAAACTTCTGACTGCCTCTGTTTTAGTTTCTTATAAAATATATAATAAGTTGCGCAGCTACAATTACCCTGCTACTCCGTGGAACACTAGAACCCATTCTTGCCATCTAACTATATCTTGGTACCTGCTCTGGTTCGGATCTGGAATGTTCCCCAAGGGCTCATATGTTAGATTGGTCGCCAGCTTGTGGAGCTGCTGGGTGGTAGTGCAACCTTTCGGGGGCAGGGCCTAGTGGAAGGAAGTGAGGTCACTGGGAGCGTGCCCTAAAGAGGATGCTGGGACTCCGGCCCCTCCTCTCTCACTGTTCACTCCCTGGCTGCCATGAGGTGTGCAGCCACCTCCAGCGCACACTCCTCCCCATGATGCTGTGCCTCACCATAGGAGCCCATGGCCTTGGTCCACAATCTCTAAAACTGTGGGCCAAAACAAATCTTTCTTTCTACTGGGTGATATTTTTACATGTTTTGACACAGCAGGAGAAAGTTGACCAAAACTGTGCCGATGGTGCAGCCTCCCTCCATCCCTCATCCCCATCTTTTCTCCTCTAGAGAAAGATCTAGTCTGTGCTTCCTTTCTATGCAAAATAAATGTTTTTAGCTTTCACAGGAACAATAACGTGTGGTGCTTGTTTTTCTGTGCCTCACTTGCTTCCCTGAACAAGATGACCTCCAGTGCTAATTACTTTGTCAAAAATGACAGGATTTCAGTGTTCTTACGGGTGAATAACATGACACAGTGTGCACGCACTGTACCCTCTTTGTCCGTCATCCATCGAGGAACACCACGGATTCTATACCTGGGCTACTGTGAATAACGTTGGGAGTACAGGCGTATCTTCTCATATATTTTTAATGGAAGAATCAGGATATACTCGTTTGCTCAAAATGCATTTATTAGACCTCTAAATGGGCCAAACTAGGTGCCAGATATGGAGCTGTGAATTACACGTGTGCGTATTTGTATCTGTGGGGTATGAAGTATGGTGGATATAGTAAAATAGTGCCAGAAAGGATGGAGTTCTTATATCCTATAGCACAGCTGCCCGGGACCATAGCCCAGAGGGAGCACTGCTCCTTCTGTTCCCTCCACTGCCTCTAAGGCGAGGTAGCAGATACATGAGGATCAGCCAGGACCAGAGCTGGGGAGGAGGCAGAGCAGGCAACATGAGGATCAGACTTTTGTGACCCTGGTACAAATCCAAGGGCACTGCCACTTTGTATCTGTGGGTCAGGCCAGGTACTAGACTTCCATGCTTGTGGCCTCTGTTTTCCGTCAGTGGAAATACTACTCAACTCACAGGGAGAAAGGGAGGATTCAAATGCAGTATACGTAAGACCACAGTACAGCATAAAAGGCATTTAGTGTGTGGGAGCTGCTGTTGGCCCACCCTAAAGACCCAGACTCTGTCACCAAGGAAAGCAAGAAACCAAGACTGCCTGGTTATCTTCAGGCAAGGTATCTGCACAGGAGGCAGATGGCAGAGTCCAGAAGAAGGCCAGGAGAAGGCTTGAGGCCCACTGACCATGGAGTATATGGCCAACATCATGCTATGAACCCATCTTGCTCAATCCCCACAATCCTGCAGGCAGTTCTGATTACAGCCCTTTCTCCAATAAAGCCAAGGAGGCTCAGAAAGCCAGCTATGCTTGCCCAAGGTCACGTAGCTGAGAAGTGGGACTGCAACCAAGATCTAATGGCAAAGTTATACTCTGCTGGCTTCCTGGAGGCTCCCAAGGTCCAAAATGAGGCATTTCCTACCATCCCCAGTAATGGGAGATGCCACAGGCAAAAAGACCTGGGAGTTGCCAGAGAAGGGGGGATGGAACAAACTGCCCTTTTCTGCTGTCAAGCCTGATTTGAAGACAAACAGTTCCTGCTTCCAAGAGAGCTAGAAATTAGAGAGGTAAGATCAAGCCCAGGGCTACAATGATTCAAGACCTGCTGAGGTCCATCTAAACCTCCTGAAGGCTCCATGCTCCCATCTAAAGATACGCATGTGAGCCAGGGATATAGCTCAGTGCACAGGGTCTGCCTAGCAAGCATGAGGTCTTGAGTTTCATTCCTGGTAACCCCTCCAACAAAGGGTACACACTTGGTTTCACGAATATAGAAGGCAGGAGCCACCCATCCCTAAGTCAGGATAGCAAAGAAATCTCCAGTCCCCCATGAGGTGCTCTGGGGAAGGGTCACTCAGCTGTCACACAGGCAGAACCAAAGCCCAGGCCCCAGCTGGACAGTCCTCAAATCCACTCACCCTCAGCCCATCACCCTGCTCATTCCCATCCTCAGTGCAAACAGATTCCTGCCATGCTGCCAATTAATGACCACTGACATATTTGGAAAAATGTTAATAATAAAAGCCAGGGCTGGGATGTAGCTCAGTGGTAGAGTGCTTGCCTAGCATACACAAGGTCCTAGGTTCTATCCTTAAAATAAATGAAGCCAAAGCATCCTTGCCTCTTGCTAATCTTTCATCATGGCTGGTGACCACATTCTGGGGGAGAAAACCAGAGGGGCTGGGTGATGTCTGCAATACAGTATTTTCTCTTTTAGCACAGCAGCATTCCCTGGCTAAAATCAAACACAGCCACCTACAGGGTTGCATTCAATATCAGCTAAATGCAGATCAAAGGACAGAGGCATAGAGCAAAACACAAGGAAAGAGGCCCAAAAGAGCAGTGGCCCAAGAGTTGGAAGTCCCCTCCCCCACAGAGATTTGGGCAAAAGTACCTCCAAATGGAGTTTTTCATAAGTAACACGATTATTAATCACCACTGAGTTAATTGGACTTTAATTTGATTGAAAGCATTTTAAATTGTCTCTTGACCCCAGAGAAGAACACTTTCAACTATGGCCAAGAGGGAGTGCAAAAAGACAGGGGGGTGGGTTGAAAATCAGAGATCAAGTTACACAGCAGAGTCCCCTTCTTTATTCCGAGTACATACACTTTGAATGACCTATTCCTAAGCCACCCCCAACAGATGTGCAGGGCTTCCTGGAAGTATCAAGCTTTCCTGCAGAGAAGGGCTCCTGAGCAGGCTTGGAAGTGGGCAAAAAGCTACCTCTGGCCCCAGCAGACATCAGAGGCGGCCAAACCACCCATGTGCAAACGCCCCCAGCACTGACAGCTCACTCTGTCCTCCTTAATCCTCCCCTCAGTGCACTCGGATTTTACAGATGCCCTAATCGCTCCCAATCCCGCAGGGAGGTGCTCCTCTGGCCATGCCAGGCTGACTGCCCACAACCCACCCTGGAGAGCACGTCAGGGCAGGGCAACGCGCAGCAAACCACACACCTTCCGGGGGCCTCTTCCCAGCTGATGTCACATGAGGCAGGATGCGAGGCAGCTGCACTTCAACACTGTTCTGCTGAGATTCCTGTCCAAGGTCTGGCGAGAAGGGAGAATGAAGAGAGCAGGAGGCACAGCGTCGAGGGCCAGACTGAAGAAGTTAAGGGGCTTTGTTCTAACTCTGCTCGCAGATGTTGCAACTTGCCTTCTGCCAGGCAGCCAACCTCACCAGGGAGATCTGTTGTTCTAATCCGCCCAGCTGGGGTGACCTTTGAAACCTCTGGGAGCGACTCTCAATGGAGTCCACGGGAAATGGAAGTTCGCAGGTTTTCACATGTTTAGAGCTGCAAAATCCAATCTGAGTACTGAGCAGAGGGAGGACCCTGTCAAGCACAGAGCTGAGTCCTTGCATGGGCTGGGCACGCCCCCAACTCCACATCTGGCCTGGAACACCACTCCAACCGCTTGGTACATCTGGCCTGGGATTACTAGCCAGTGCTTATGAGATATTTGCCTCCCCAGACCCAGTGCTTTCTTCTTGGGTGAAGAAGCCCTGTTTATGATCCCCAGAGTTAGGAGGCAGCCTGGGGAGGATGGAGTGGGAACAGCGGTGCTGTGATTCTGTGAAGGAACCAGGCTGAGACTAGAGCCAGGTTCACATAGATCACGAACCCCAAAGGGCCCTGAGAGCCCTACTGGAGCTCAGTGCTGCAGTGTGAACGCCCAAGCCACACCTCCGAGTGGCACAGGAAACTCTCCTGTGCACTTCACGCTTTGTGGCAGACATCTAGGTCAGGAATAACATGAATTTAAGCTCGCTTGAATGTTGGATTCTCTTAGAGGACATCCAATTCAGGGGACTCGGGGCGCCCAATCCTGCAGCTCAGCAGTTCTTAAACATGCTCAGCAGTTCTTAAACATTTTTGATGTCAGAACCTTTTTATACCCCTCAAAGTTATTAAGGACCCCAAAAAGCTTTTTTTTGTGAGCTGCTGCTACGAAGTTTAATATATTAAACAGGACATGGTGGCACATATCCTGTAAGCCTAGCACTCTGGGCTTATGGCAAGAAGATCACAAGTTTGAGCCTAGGCTGGGCAACTCTGTGATATAGTAAGGCCTTGTCTCAAAATAAAAACTAAAAAGGGCTAAGGATGTAGCTCAGTGTGAGAGCCCTGTGTTCAATCACCAGTACTGCCAAAAAAAGCGTATTACAAATTAATGTATTACAGTGGAGCACTACTCTGCCAAAAGAAGAATATAAACGTGAGTTATTTGTAGGAAAATGGGAAATGCACCTTGAAAGTATAATATTAGGTGAAACAAATCAGACACACAGCTTAAACATTTCATGGTTTCTCTTATATGAGAAACACAAATATAAATAACAAAATAAAATAGGGAGATAGAGCTTTTGCATATGGGAAGGGGATCACGAGATGGTGGGGGAGAGAAAAAAGGGATAGGGATGAAAAAAGAATTGAGAAGTATCACACACACGTACCAGTTCCCCATGACGAATGTAATCACTACATAACGCAAATATGCACTAATAAAAATAAAAAAAGCAAAATTAGTGTATTAGAAATTAAGTGAAATATTAATTTATAAACACTAATAATAAGCCTATATGTTAACATAATTTTCCATTTTGAGACAGAGTCTCATTACATTGCTCAGGCTGTTCTCAAACTCCTAAGCCCAAGTGATCCTCCTGCCTCAGACTTCCAGATAGCTAAGATTACAAGCTTACATCAACACGCCCAGCAACAAAAGTATTTTTAAAAGAAAAATGTATGTCCTGAAACAAAAATATGTAGTAAGAACAGTTGTTCAGCTTTGCAATTTTTTTAATGTTTTTGGGGCTGAACCCAGAGCCTTGTTCATGCTATGCAGGTGCCCTTCCTGATCTACACAGCCCCACCCTGGCCTGTTAGAAGGCAGCTAGATTATCATATCTTCATCTGCTGGTAGTTCCCTGGAGCATGACAGTATTTGCAGCTGCTGGAAAATACCACAGTAAAGAGATAATAAAAGTGAAAAAAGCATGGTGCAAGCCTGTAATCCCAGCACTCAGGAAGGCTGAGGCAGGGAGATCACAAATTTGAGTCCCACCTGGGCAATTCACTGACCAGCTGGGCTGCAAACAGTCTCAGGGACTCCCAAGAGTTTCCAGGGAGTTCTTTAAGAAGCCTACTTTTGCCAATCTGCTAGCTTTCTCTGTTACCATCCACGCTCATTCTGTTCTTTGTTTTTAATTAAATTTAGGGACAAGCTCTCACTAAGTTGCCCAGGTTGGCTCGAACTCCAGATCCTCCTGCATCAGCTTCCTGAGTAGCTGGACACATGCCACTGGACCCAGTACTTCTGTCCTTAAAATATACAAATGGGAAGAGAAATATACAAGTGGGAAGAGAAATGTCATTTTATAATGAGGAGTGGTGCACAGCTTTAGGGATGCTATGGTTTGTGTCTAGATGTCTCTCCAAAGCCGCATGCACTCATGAGGCCAGGCTTTTTCAGAGCCAACTGAACCTAGAGTTTGTGACTGATTCATAATACAATGCTGGGATTAAGGGTGCTGGGATTAAGGCTCGGTGACTGCTGGATAAACTCACTGATGGATTGGCACCACCCTAATCCCAGCAACGGGGTAAGACAAAAGGGGCAGAAAGAGGCTTGTTTCCCTCTTTTGCTCTCACTTGTTGCTGTTGCTGTTTTCTGCCATGATGAACTGCGGCCCTCCGCCTTGTGCCATGCTGCCTTGGAGCCAGCTGAGTATGTACTGAAACCTCCACAAACTGTGAGTTAAATAACCTGTTCCCTATTAACTTTGGGTGTTGGGTATTTTGTCTCACCAAGAGAAAAAAGTAACTAACATAGGGGACAAATGAGAAAGAGGGTGAATCAAACTTAACTTCATTTGTTCTTCCAGAGATAAAGGCTGGGCAAGAGATGTGCAGCCTGAGGCAGATGCTGATGAAAATACCTTGAAGTCAGTTAAGTCTTGGCCCAGACCGAGGACACACCTGGAAGGCGTTGCTCATGGAGATGTCCCAGAAGTTTATGGCTGACAAAGGAAGAAACCAAAGAAGCACTGCTGTTCAGCCTTGGTGAGTGCGGGTAGAAACCTGCACAATCTGATGAACATCCACGTCCCCGAGCGGAACCTGAGCTACACCAGGACTTAGGCCTTCTGTGTCTCACTCACTACTGTTTCCCCAATGCCCAGAATACCAATGAGCGCATAATAAGTTCTTGGTAAATTAGCATGCATGAACAGATAAGAGTGAAGTCAAGAAATATAAAAGGTCACTTTTGCCATGTGAAATGGCTGGAAGTAAAATAAGCAAGGAGTGGAAAAAAGAATAGAGTTTATTTAGACCAGCATAAGCTGCTGAGGGGGACGGCAGGTGAGCAAATTTCCATGCAAAGGAACTGTGCTGTCAAGGAGAGAAACGGGATTTACAAGGGTTGAGGATATGAAGAAAGAGTCTAAGCAGCAAAAGTGATCATGTAAAGAATGTCTTTTCATAGGATCACTTAGCACCTTGTGGATCCTCTGGGGAGCACCTGTATTGTGTTTAAAATTGTATGTTTACAGTTGTACTTTGAGAAGTCCATTTTTCTTTGGATTATGGAAAGCCTGTTGATTTAGGTAGATGGTGATAAGGAGGTTTATACATATCTTTTGGAAATGATGGATTGGACTCACTGGGAGGAATGACTGGACCTTACCTCAAAAGGTCTGTTGCTGTCTTATCACCATCTTCAGAGAGCAGGAGGCTTTAACCATTTTTTCCTAATGGGCAGCCACTACCACTTTCAACTGTGACACCATTTAATTTTGTTGCATAGGGAATCTCATGAATGTTAAAGACTGTAAGAAAAGCAGGAGGTGAACAGGTCACAAGGATAACAAGTCTAGCCTCTTATTGGTAGCTGGTGTTTGGAGATGCCAGGGAGGCATCCCACTGGTATTTCACTCACAGTGCCTGTCCTAGCTCTAAGCCTGGCCTATAACCCACGCATCCTTTCTGCTCTGGGCTTCTTAGTCTTCCTATCTGTGAAGTGGGCATAATTGTACTCTGCCCTGGATATACTCTCTGGATTCCTTGCCAGCATCCCTGAGCAACTTGTATCCAGCACCTAGTGCCCAAATGAAGGTATGCAAAAGCAGCCCATGCTTGTCTTGTCACCCACAGCTGAGTTCTTTCTCCGGCCACCAGACAGCCTCTCTCACCCCACAGCTTTGTGGGCCTTCCCTCTTGGAAAGCACATTAAAGGAGGAGCTGGGAGCAGCCCATGCCAGCCAGGCCACATCAGCAGAGCAGCACACCATGGGCGGGAGGGCCACGTCTGCTGGGCAGCACAGGCTGAGTGCCGTATCTTTGGCAGGGTTATTTTTAAATTGCCTTAAGAGGGAATCACACACACACATGCACACACGTGCGCGCGCACACACACACACACACACACACACACACATCAAATCAAACACACCCACCCGTGTGCTCACAGTGAAAATGGGTGAGGCCTGCCTGCCTGCCTGCCTGCCTGCCTGCTGGGACTCAGCCTCATTTGGGAGGTGATGAGAGGAGGCCAAGAGCAGCTCTCTGCAGTAAGTCACACGCCAAAGAAACCAGAGCCAGACCCAGAAACTGAATTAGCACTGAATTAGTAAATCGGACGCTGTAACAACAGCCCTAAAGTATGTGTAGTTTGTTAACACATATCACCCTACAGAAGTAAGTTTGGGGTGTCAAGCGGGTTTCCTGAGCCCCTGCTAGAGCACCCTCTTCTCAAACACCATGCCTCCTCTCTCTTTAGCCTCTCCCTTCTCAGTGGGCCTGAGACCAGCAGGGTGCTCAGGGAGCAGCAGCCACTCCTTCTCTGTCCTGGGAGCCCCGGACACAGACGTGGGGAGTAGAAGCTGTCCCGTCCGTGGCTTCTATCCCAGGATCCCAAGGAGGGACAAAGAGCTGCTTTCTCCACTGCTCGCCTATGAGGCCAGAGGCAAGTGACAATCTCTGAAAAGCCTTAGTTTGTTCGTCTGCAAAATGAGCCTACTACTCACACCTCCCCACCTGCAGCACTGTGACAGGGACCAGCAACAGGTATTAAGAGCAGCCGCAGACCAGTCTCTGGCACAGAACCTCCATCCATGGAGCTGTTACTGTTAATGTTGTTCTTAGTCTTTTAAAATTTCTGTCAGAAGCTCAGAATATGAGGGAGTCTGGACCAGTTAGGGAAAATCAGGAGTCAGCACCAGAGGGTGGAAGAGCATAGGGGAGTCAGTGCCCCTAGTGCCTAAGAACTGGCTGCTAAAGGCAGAAAGTGCTGAGAGACCAAAGAAATGAATAGATTAATGAACCCAGGATTCCACAGAGTGCAGTTAGGGACTTTGGGGTAGAAGTGTGTCTTGGGTGACGGTAAGACAGAGGACCCCCACATCCCCACAACTCCAAGGCACAAGGAAGGGGTTCATATGTATGCTAAAGCGGGCCACAGCCAACTGGAATGTACCAAGTGTACCAGGCCTTTCTTAAAAGCTATTAACACGTCAAAACATCAGGAAACAGTCCATGCATGGCACAAAATACTTGCTAACTTCCTTAATGGCACCATTTAGCCAATACTGTTTAGAATGCATGCCAGGATCCCCTGTACGCAAAACAGTGGTTATGCTCAAGATGACTATAATCAGGTCAAGATGAATTTCTGCACTTCTCCCATTCCACCAGAACTTAATAATTTGAGTAACTTGAGATAGGAACCTTAGGGGAGACTGGGGGCCAGAAGTGGGGGGTTAACAGGTAAGTCTAGACATCCTGTTGGTGTTGTGGAGCCAAAGGACAGAAAGGAGACCCAGAAAGGTGAAGGAGGAGTAAGGTAAAGGTCACCTGTGACAGGATGCTGCCCTGCCCCCTACTCCTGAATGCTGGTCACTAGGAGCACCTGGAAAAGCCCTAGGAAAAGACAGCCCAGGAAGGAATAAGTCTCAGACCCAGCTGATCACTTGCTTTCTTGAAGGTGTTCCAGAACTGGAGCTCCAGACTGGCTGAAGGTCCCAGTCCTCCCTGGGCTGGGCTGAATATGCACTGCTTCTCTGCTTTCTTCAGAGAGCTGGCTCCGTAGGGATGAGCTGAAGGGACAAATACAAAGGACACTGAGCAAGAAGGGGCCCTGGGTGCTGAGGACAGGAATACGGGCAACTGTGCGTATGTGCCCAAAACTGGCTCCTACAGGACGTCTCTGATCCTCCCACCCAGTTTAAGGGAGATGCCAGTTTCCAAGGCCTGCTTCTCCTGGAACATATTATTTTGGTGGCAGAAGAGGAAGGAGGAAAGTGGTTCACAGGCACTCTGCTTTTATATGTGACAGCCTCAGGTCTTCAGGTCTTCCTAGAAGAGGGGGACGGGAAGCACTGCGGACCTACCGAGGGCTACAGCGATACAGACACAGAGAAGAGTGAAGACTCCCACCAGCCACATGGCCCACAGTTCCTGCTGGAGACAGTCTCCATCACCCAGCACATCCATGCTAGCATCTAGTGTCCTATCCTGAGAAGTCTGGGGTATTTCTCTTCCAAATCCTCCTCACATCACAGCAAAGAAAACCACTGAGGCATGAGCAATCTGGTTGATGGATTCTTCCAGGTTCCAGCATGGAGATGCAAATTTACAGTTGTTTTCTAATTACTCCCATGGATACAATCTGCCGCCTCTGGCCAAAACCCAAGGCCTGGCAAACAGTGTCCTAGATTTCTCCTGTTCCTTCCAGCCCTGGTTAGCAAGGAGAGAAGTGGCAAGTATATAGAGAAAGGGAAGAGGAGGGCATCAATCCTGCATCTCTGCGTGGCAGAGGAGAGGAGGTGCAAACACCGGGTGGTTTTCCTCCACCCCATCTTCAAGTTGGCTGCTTATGCTAGAGACAGAGAAGAAAGACTGCATTTTATCCCAGCACAGAGTCAGCCCTAAATGGTAAACACAGCTGGAGTCACCACAGGCCCAGACAACAGCAAGAATAAAGCTACAGCGGAAAAGTAAGTTAGCTGGTAACTGCAAGGCAGTGGACTTTGCTGGGATGATCACACTGTAGGCTTTGTTGTCACATGTGCTTGGATTTGAACTATGCCTCTGTCACTCTGCTGAATAACAAGGTGACTTGCCTAATATTTGTACATCTCAATTTCCCTATATGTAAATCTATTTTGTAGGATGTGTGATTAGAGGCAACTTCAAGTATCGAACACAAAGCTGATACTCAAAGTACCAAATACATTGTAACTGTAACAGTAAAGTCATTTCTAACAATGTCTAGCACATAGCAAGCACTCAACAAATGGCATCTACAGTCCTGTGGCACATAAGGACATTTTGGTCAAGAAAGGACTGCCTCTCCAATAACGGTAAGATCATAATGAAGCTGAAGCATTCCTATCACCTAGTGACACTGTACCCACTGCAACATCACAGCACACTGCCTGACCCATGTGTTTGTGGTGCTGTTATCATCTCTTTCTTACTCTCCCTCTTTGTCTATGTCTCTCTCAATCTTGTTTTTTCTTTTTCAGTACTAGAGACTGAATTTAAGACCCTGTGTATGCTAGGTAAAGACCCTGCCACTGAGCTATATACTCAGTCCTTTTTATTTTATTATGAGGCAAGATCTTGGTAAGTTGCCCATGTCTGTCCTCAGACTTGTAACCCTGCTGGCTCATGTGTACTGCCACATCTGGCACTGCCACGTCTCTTGCTTGCATCCTTTTCTCTTATGTTTGCTTTAATCTCTTGTTTTTTTTTTTTTTTTTTTGCGGTACTGGGGATCGAACTCAGGACCCTGCACTTGCTAGGCAAGCACTTATTCCACTGAGCTATGTCCCCAGCCCTAATCTCTTGTTGTTTGTTCATCACAACATGTCTTACTTTCTTGTCGCTGAGACAAACTACCCCATAACTTCAGTCCATGGTTGGCTGATTCCAATGCAGAAACTGCATGATGGAAGGGCCCGGTGCAAATGAAGGCTACCCATGTCCTGGCGGCCAGGAAGCAGAAAGAGAAGAGAAGGGCTGAAGATAAGAACAGATCCTTCCAGGTCATGCCCCCAGTGACCCAGCCCCTAAGCAAGTCAGCAACAGCATCCCCGTGATACAATCACCTTCCAAAAGCCCCACTTCTAAAAGCATGAGAGTTTAGGATAATATTCTCGATATAGACTATTCTATTCTGTCCTGGCCCCAAAAGACTCATGCAATTCCCTTTCTGCAATTCCCTTAGCCTATCTCTGAGAGCCTCCAAAGTTTTAACAGTTCTAGCAATGCTACTAAATCAAAACCCAAAGTCTCCTGTGAGACTCAAGGCAAACTCTTAGCTGTGAACACTGTAAAAATGAAAAAGAAAGTTAAACACTTTCCACTCTACAGTGGCATAGAGCAGCAATGGCGAACCTGTGGCAGGTATGCCTTAGCGGGCTCTTTGTTAACACTGAAAGCTCTAAAAGGTTCACCATCATTAGCATAGGGTTAACCCATATAGAAATAAATAGAGCCAAAGCAAGACCAAAATCCAGCAGTGTGAACAAAAATCCTGTAGTTCCATATCCTGCAGCTTGGGGCAAGTTGTGGCAAGAGGTGAACTCCAAAGGGCTTTGGCAGCCCTGACCCATGGCACTGCTGGGTGCAGCCCTAATGGCCTGTCTCTTGGGTTGGCTCTGCTCACTGACTACAGCTTTCCTTAGACATCCCACATTCCTGGCTTTTCCATCTTCCTAGGGTCTCTGCTGCATTTTAGGCTTCACACACGCCCTCTCAGAAGCATACTGTCTGGCCTCCCAGACCTGCTTCTAAAATTTGGGCAGGAGCCTCTCTGACTCCACAACTTTTGTATTCTGCATGCCTGAAAAACCAGTGCCACAAGAACGATGTCAAGATTTGCCACCAGCTTGAACAGCAGTCCCCTTACATCACAGCTGCACAGGATTCTGAATGCCAGAATGGCTGAGCATTGTAAAAGGAATCCTAGGGAACCAATTCCTTAGGTAGCTCTCCTGGAGTGATGCACCCTCAGGCTCTCTTTTCAAAGTGAAGTTTACCTTGGCCATTTCTTTTATACCCTTTAGCCAATAAAGGGTGGGATTTTGCTGCTTCCTGAGATTCCCTCAAGGCATTTTCCTAAAGTAAAGTACTTGACTTCTTTTTAATGGTAATATTTTCAACAGCTACACTATTCTTTGCCCCAACTTTGTAAGCACTTCCTTTCTGGCAAAACTCCAAACTATTTTAAAGAGGGATTTGCCCCTGATTCTCACTGTAAACCTGGCTGAAAGCAGCCAGAAGTACTCATGCCACAGTCTAAACATTTGGCTGCCTTTAGATTTCCTCTACCAGATTAATTAGTCCACTGCCCTTAATCTCAATCTCTTTCAAAGTCTCAGTATATGGGCAAAATGTAGACAAATGTTCAGCTGAAGCATAACACACATGGCCTTCAGTCCAACTGCCGATGGCATCCTTGAAACCCAAATCTGTCTTAGTCATATTCCTACTGTTGAAACACAATACTCAACAACCACACCTTAAAGCAGGAGAAATTTATTTTGATTCACACATTGAGAAGTTTCAGCCCATGGTTGACAGCCTTTTTTTTTGTATGACATACAAAAGTTTTATTTCATGAATACATCCATAGTGTTTGTTGTGCTTTTCTGTAGAATGCAAAATTTGTTATTCATTGACCTTTGACCAAAGAAGCCAACAGATTCCTAAAATATGCCTATTCTTTTCTAAGACAAAAATAGAATATTCAAATCACAATCAAACTCCAGATTGTCTAATTTTCATGAAAAAATATTTAATTATTTTGTTGTTGTTGACAGCCTTTAAAGCAAAAACAGTACATGGAAGGATTTGAGCAGAGGAAAGCTGCTTGCATCCTGGTGGTCAGGAAGCACAGAAAGAAGGGAGGAGCCAGGGAGGGAGATACACCCTTCCAGGTTATGTCCCCAGTGACCCACCTCTAACCAGGGCCTACCTCCTAACAGCACACTCAGCTGGTGAATTTGTTAGTGGATTAATCCACTGATTAATAGCAGCCTCATAATCCAATGAATTTTTCAAAGCCCATCTCTGCATGCATGAGAGTTTTGGGGGGACATTTTAGATCTAAACCGTAAGAAGCCTAGGAGTAATAGGTTAATATATCAATATCATACAGCCTAGAGGATAGTAGGCTTTACGAACTCAGTTTAAGTATATTCTGTGATGTTTGCACAATGACCAAATTACCTGACACATTTCTTAGAATGTAATCCCCATTATAAAGCATTATATTAGTATAACTTGTAAGTCAGTGTGATATAATGAAGACTCTGAGTATCATATTTCACTTCAATCTTCTTATTTATTTAGGTACGGCAGCAATCATGAAGAATATATTACTTCATTCCCTTAAATGGACTGATTTTTATCAGTTACTTGTGATTCCTTAGACAATACATACTGCTCCTCTCTTCCCAAATTCTGGTTTACTGTTGACATGCTGGAATGTGGCCGGATTGCCAAATGTCTGGGATAGAGGGAAACTTAATCATCTAGTGAAATCTTTTATTTTATAGATGAGGAAACGAAGGCAGAGAATCAGTGGACCAAAGTGTCCTTGAAGATCAGGGCAAGCATGTTTGTGAGACATGGAGAACAGGTTATAGCAATCTAAGTGGGTGAGCCCTCGAGCACAGAGCTGAGCTGGGTGTGTGGATATAAAAGTAAGGAACTCACCCGGTAAAGTGATGTATCAAGAGTTGTTTTGAAAAACAGTCATAAAGGTGATTGAGACTTGGTTGTGGAAGGCCGGGAGAAGCGCAATGTTTATTGCTAATGCCAACAAAAGAGTTACCTAAAATTAACATGTAGAGGCTGAGGGTGTAGCTCAGTGATAGAAGGCTTACCTAGCATCACAGGTTCCACCCCCAGAACTGGAGTGTGGGGGAACCTAGCTACTGATTTAACAACTCACAATATGCTTTCCTAATTAAACTTGCTTCATGCTGTTAATATTACACACATTCAGCGAATGAAAGTGTTTACCACACTGTAATATCTGAAATGAGTGTTAAAATACATTTGTCAAAAAGATGTTTCATACACTTCTCTCTGCATTATAAGATGAACAATGCTAATACATTGAGTAAATGTTAACTTTTAGGGGAAAAAGGGATCTCATTTCAACTTTATAACATCTTGAGGTATTTTCCCCCCATTTTATTGATCGGAGGCTCCAGGACCCACGGAGCCTTGCCTAATGTTATGCTATGATATGTGTCTGGTTTGAGTGTGTTCCCCAAGGGTTTATGTTTTAGGAATTTGGCCCTAGGGTAGCAGTGCTGATAGGTAGTGGTTTCTTTAAGAGGTAGGGCCTAGTGCACAGCTCTTGAAAGGGATGGAGGCAGCACTTGTGGGGCCCTTAAGCTTCCCAAGAACAAGTCGTTGTAAGTAAGTACAACCCTCTAGTCACTCTCTGGCTTTTTATTCCAAGATTTCTTCCTGTTATGCTCGTTTCCACCTGTGTGATATCACCCACCATTAGGCTCTTACCAGAGGCTGCACTAACAGGGCAGCCAGATCTTGGACCCTGAACCTTCAGAACCATGAACTGAATAAGCCTCTTTCCTTTATAAAATTAGTGTGCCTTAGAGATTTCGTTATTGTCTTGGTTACTTTTTCCTCGTTGCTGAGACAAAATACCCAACCCCCAAAATGAAGGAAGGAAAGGTTTATTTAGCTTACAGTTTGTGGAGGTTTCAGTCCATACTTGGCTGGTTCAGAGGCAGAGTGGCACATGGCAGAGGGCAAATGTTCATGGCAGCAGAGCACAGCAAAAACAACCAGCAAAAGGGAGGAATAGCAGCAAGCAGCCTCTTTCTTTCTCTTACATTGTAAACATGCTACCCCCACCCAGGGGATGTGTAGCTCTCACACAGTCTCCATGCCCTCCTCTTCCACAGGCTCAGGGTGTGTACCAAATAAGCCCCCTGGCTTCTTGCTGAGTCACTCAGCCAAACCTCTAGACTTCCCAAGTTGACACAATGTATCAACCATAACAATTATAGTAATATGAAACTGACTAATACAAGCTATATAGTTAATAAAGCAGAACTGGAATCCGGTCCTTCTGAACTCTGAATTCTGGTTCAATTTGGTAATCTGCTCAGGAAGGATTTATAAACACAGATTAAAGCTAATTATAGTAAACACCATGTCAACAGGTATTTATAGTATTTGTTGGTATTCCCTTATATTTGATTGTCACCTTATCTGATGAGTACAAACTGGACTCAAGTAGTCAATCCCTCATCCAGGGAATGCCCCATATATGGTATTTGTCCTAAACCAATGGGTGACTTCATTTCAACCCTTTGTGCTTAAGGGACAGCTCACACATGTGTAGTGGCCAGTCTCTGGCAAATCTGTGCTGGAATGACACTATTCCCAGTAGACGGTCCTTCCCCACAGACAGATATTCTCATACAATAGTTAGAGATAGCCGTCTTTCCGTGCACCACTCAGAAACCTTTGCATTCTCCTCAAAGTGTACAGCCCTTTTCTGGCCACCTCCCTTCTCCCAGCCTTGGGTGCGACATCAGAACTGCCAGGAGGGTGCTGTGGCAGTGTGATAAGCCCTATGTTTCCACATGCTGCTCATCCTCTGCACTCTGCTACAGCCTCCCGTGTGGATGAGAAGTAACTGCAGTTTTTCCTGGAATTTACCTGGCGTGGTGGAGGGATGCTATCCCAGGCCAGGCATGTTTATTCTTCTAGGGCATAAGTCAGACATGACTCTGCTCCTCTCCCGGCCTTTTGCACCCCTCACTCCAGTGGGCTGAATCTTCTCCCTCCTTCTGTTCGCTGTGCTCTCACCCAGTCCTGTCATGTCCCACTGTGGGGAGGGGCTAGGCAAAAGGAGCCAGACTTTCTGAGGTTCCTTCAGGATTCTCTGGTACATGCTTGTGGTTAGGATCTGCAATATCTCCCCAAATGCTCACATGCTCAGAGATGAGACTTTTGGTTAGATCGTGGGGGCAGTGTACTCACTGGTGGATTCCTCCACTAGTGTATTCAGAAGTTGGGTGTGCTGTTGGAAGGTGGGGTTTGGGGGAAAAAGGCAGGTCATTGTGGTGTGACCTAGAAAGGTGTATCTCCCTTCCCAGTTCCTCCCTTCTCTCTGCTTCCTGGCTGCCATGACATGAGCAGGTTTGCTTCACTGCAGAACCTTCCACCATGTGGTTTCTGCATTGCGTCTGCTGACCATTGAGTGAAACTTCTGAAACTTTAAGTCAACATTAACTTCTCCTCCTTTAAATTGTGAGTGTTGCATATTTTGCCCCAGTGATAAGAAAGTATGACATGGCTTCAGATACTCTGTGGAAGTGACTCACATACAGTAGAACCTACAATGTCCCCAGCTAGGACGGATCTTCAAAACTATCCAGGCTCACCTCTATTCCCAGAGGGGTGCATCTGGGTGCCATCTGGGCATACCTGAGGCCACCTCATTCTGGAATATTAACTTGACTCAAATAAATATAGGATTGTAAAGGAATGCTTAACTTTCTCCAAGTTGCTTCAGGGTACAACCCAAGCCCTACCCTCAAAATACATGCTGTGTCTCTGCTGGGCTCAGGGATGGCAGAACTGCAGAAACACTGCTCCAACCCAGTCAGATTTGACAGAAAGGAACCCTAAGGTCTAGATGAGTGAAGTGACTATGAACCACAATGTCTACTATAACCCACTTATTGAAAGTTTAGTGAGGGCTAGCTAAGGGTGTTACCTAAGTTCACTTTAATTTTCAAAGCAACTCCATAAGATAGGTTTTACTTTCATTTTAAAGATAAAGGAAAGACTCAGAAGGTGAGCAATGCAGCTTAAATCTCAAAGCTAGTAACAGATACTTCTTATCAGTTGGAGTTGAACCCAGGTCTTTGGCCACACCCACGTGGACAATGTCATATTGTTAGAGATCCTATGAGGAGGATCCAGGAGTAGTTTGGAGTCCAGTGTTCTAGGGTCTGGCCCTGGCTCTGTCATTGGATTACACACAACACAGAACTCTAAGAGACATGTTGGCTCACCTTTATCTATAGATAAGAAAACCATGATCCAGAGAGAAAAGATCAGCTTCAAACCAGAGCCCAACAGTTTCAGGAGCAGGGTCTGTGAACATGAGGCCCTGGGGCACTGTCCTAACTTCTGACCCCTCCCATTCCCTCTTGGCTGGTTCAGAGGCAGAGGTACCTACCAGCATACAATCCTAGGGCACACACTGGAGGCCACTCCTCACATACTCCACTCTGCAGACAGAGACTCAGACAAACCTCATTCTCTCTAGTGAGCAGCAAGAGGTGCTGGGAACTCATCTGAACAACCAAGTTGCTCTGCTTGGAAAACCAGCTTTCTAGTCTACAACTGATAAGCATGGGTGTACCAGGAAGTAGTGTGGACACACAGTAGCCACAAGCATGCACACCCCCTCAACAAGGAAATTCTAGAAATTCATTAATTCCTGTGGTTTACCACTACAGGACTCTGCTTCCAGACTTGTACTTCTCAGGCCACTGGTATTTGAGGTCAAAAGCCAGCTAAGAAGATACAGTTCTCTCCTGAACATTTGGACAGCCCATGTGATCTGGGTCACATGTGGGCACCTGGGCCCATCAAGCCAGTTTTGTGCCCTCACAGCAGGGAGATTGAGGTCCTAAGGCTCGGATGCATGGTCTGTCCACACATTTCCAGCCAGGACCATCACGTTTCCACTGAGCTCCCACAAAATCCTTGCAGAGCACAACTAAGGTAAAAAGTTAAGCTGTGGGCGGGGGGGCACTCTCTGATACCACACAGGACATAAGTGCTACAGGAAGAGCCAGGACTCCCCTTTCTTCCTGACTTCAACCTGTCCAGGTTTCCATTGTTCCCATAACCTCCCTGCTCACACCCTGACGGTCCTCCCTATACCACTCCACCCCCTAACCTTGCCCAGTTCAAGTGGTCACTCTGAGTGAAGAATTCAACCTATAGTCCCCTGTGGGCCACAGGTGAGCAGGGCATCTTCAGGCCTGGAGCAGGTTTCACTGGGCCTGGGACTCTCTGCACCCACCCAGCCCAGTCCAATGCCTCCGTGCTCAGCCCTTGCTGCCTCAGTTCTTATCCTTAATGGAATAACAACCATCTTCCGCACTCAGGGGAGCAGCTGGGAGCTGGGAGAGGACATTAAGGTCAAATACAAGAGAAGGAAATGATGGTCGCCTTCAAGTGTTCACTGAATCTCAAGTACCTTTCTACCAGTGGAGAGTCTGAGACTCAGCAGGGACCAAGCTCAACACCATCCAGGCCAACTGGAGGGAGGTTGCACTGCATTTTGGGGTAAAAAGACAAGTGGTCAGAGAAAGCTGTGACTCAGAAAGCAGCCCTGGGAGAGCCCACATTCCTCACATTTGTTCTAAGGGGTCCCTAAACATAAGGACTCCTCAGTCTATTGGAGGAGAGCACTTGAGAATAGAAAAAGGGGGCTCCTGCCCCCTGTGGATTTCCTTTCCTCTGTCAGCTCCACCCATGTGCCTGAGCAGGTCTGCAGGTTCTAGCCACAGCTCTTTAAAAGTGGGCTTATGAAATCTGCTCAGCCTCTACTCAATGCTCTTAGCCTGTCCCAGGCTGACTGCAGAGCTGCTGAAGCGGGGTGAAGAGGGAGGTGCCTTGTAGCTCTTCTAGATTTCTAGACAGAAGAGACCTGCAGCAGGTGCAGGGATCCATGACACTTCTTGCCTGCCCTTCCAAACTCCTCAGGTAACCAGAAGAACCCACCAAGCCCAGCTGTGATGCCTGTGGCAGGGCTGGCCAGCCACCAGCTGGACCCTCTAGTGTTCTGATGAGATCCTCACACTGGCCTGAAAATTTAGAACCTTCTGCACAAATGCTCTGTCTCCCTGCTCCCAAAGAACACCCTCCAGTTCTAGGAGGAACAGTCTGCAGTTCATCCACTCTTTACCATCTGCAACAATGGGTGACAAGAGAATGGACACATCTTTCTCCTTTAACAGTCTCATTTTCCACCAGACGTGTCTACTCTTCAGACTTCATGGGAGACACTGACGAGGCTGACATGTATTTTGCCTCGTTTCCCATCACATTCCTCTTCTAGATGCTGGCTGTATAGAAAGAACACGGGACCCCGGGAGCCTGGAGGAGAAGGGACGCAGATCTGATGGCCAACCAGGGGCTCAGCATATCCGCTGGAGCAGAGCATAAGGCACTCCTTGCAGAGGTGTCATTCAACCAGCTCCCAGCTGGGGGAGAGAATGCCTGTCTCCTCCAACCTCCTCTGACCCAGGGAACTACTCAGACTCGGGCACAAAGTCCTTCCTCATGGACGACCTATCAACTGCCTGATGCAGGGTCACCAGGAAGGTCAAGGGTCACCATAAAGTATTAGCTGGGCTCACATTTGGCCTGGGCAGCAGAGACCTTGAGAAATCATGGCTCAACTTCAGGGAACTTGGAACCTTGCTGGAGAAACAATATTAACAAAAGAAAAAACAACCCCAGAACTCAGGAAAGGGAGATCTAGGGGCACAGTGGCCTGTTAATAGGCCCTAAAGCCCTTTAGGTTTTCTATTCCTGAACCCAAGATTCCACACCCTGCTGGGGCCACTGTGCCATATCACAAAAGCAGTAGTTCATTTTTTTTGTATCCAGCCTTGGGGAAAGTATGGCATTTATTGGATGTTAACAAGGCCAGTATAGGACTCTGAGGAGAAATAAGGTGTTTACTATCCCAATAAAGCTTGAAATGGCAGTTCTAGTAGACAGAGCGCTTTCTTTCAGGCAATGCAGGCAAGCCTCTACCTAGTGCCACAGCAGCCAGCCAGCCAGCCAGGCATCTCCAGCTGTGACGGGTTAGGCTGATTTATATGTGTAATAAAAGACCTATAAAACTAACAATTGACTTTTAATTACTAGTCTCTATTTCTAACAGGTACATAATCTTTGACAGAATGCTATTATCTGGAGACTTAATGCTAACGTAAGGAGCCTATTTTTAATCTCATACTGCACTCTTCCGAGAGAAACCAGGGGCAGGCTGGGACTCCTCGGAGTCCAGCGTTGATGGAGGATAGACAGAACATCCACTCTAAAGAACTCTGGCCCCAATTCCACTCCCCTCGCTCCTCTTGTTGGAGATGGGCTCCATCTCCTTGATGGCCTTGTCCCTCTCTGTTTCTGGGCCTAATAGAACAGCTAACATCACTGTTTCCTGTAACTATTCCCTGCAGGGTGGCTGAAACTAAATGAGAGGAAGGCTGTTCATGTGCCCCACCAGTGCCTGGCTCTCTGCTGACTGAGTGGCTGGCAGGAGGTGCCACCTAGAGTCTTTTGCTTCTTCTCTCTAGACCTCCCAAGATGTCCAAGAGGCACAGGGGAAGAGGCATCCTCCACAGTCCCACCGCATCTTTCTTGCAAGCTGACTTCCCAAGCTGGATCACTCATGGCACCCTCTTGGCACCCTGCTCAATCTTAGGGTTCCCAGCAAACATGACTTGACCAAGCCCACACAACGAAGTGTAGACACCAAGAAGCTAACAGCCCTCCCAAGCCAAGCCCTGGCCTCCCTAGAGCGAAGACTACCCTTTGGACCGAGTCTTGCATGAGCCATGACAAGGTTTCCCATTAGTAGTCAAGAACTCCTCCACAGACAGGAGATTCATTCAAGGCCACAAATGGGGGGAGGCTCAGCTGGCAAGTTACTGACTCTTATTGCTCCTGTCACTGGAGATTTTAGTGGTCTTGTACCACTAAGGCTGTGGCACAGGCAAAGAAGCAAGAGGAAAAGGAGTTCCTGCATCAGAGAGAAATATGAATGCTATTCTCATACTGGCGCAGCTTGGGAATAACCACCTTGGTTATCCTACAGCTAACAGGAAGCAGAGCTGTAGTCATCTACTAAATTTAGGCCATTTCTCCATCATGCTGGGCCTTCCTCAATAACAGGGAATCTTAATCCACCACCTTGTAAGTGCTCAGGCAATGAGCACAATACTTATCATCAACTCAGAATGTCCTCTCCCTTTTCATTAGGGTGATCGTATACCATATCATCCAACCTATTTCTGAGAATGGAAAGGGCTGTTAGTGAAAGGTGAGCTGGGACTGTCCAGGGGAACTAAGATATATGTATGGCTACCCTATTCACATGCATGATCTCCTGGAAGTTGTTAGTATTGGAAGGTGGCCATTTGGTAAGTTTATTGGATGAAGTCAAGAGGTAGGGCCCTCATGATGACATTATGGCCTCATAAGAAGAGAAAGTGACACCTGAGCTTGCACACTTGCTCTGGCTCCCTATGTGATACCCTCTGCTACATTACGATGCCCTCTCCAGACATGGACCAGGTGCCAGCTCCAGGCTCAATGGTTTCCTAGTTTCCAGATTCATGAGCTAAATAAGCCACTATTGTTTGTAAAATTAGCCTGTTTGTGGTACTCCCTTATAGCAACTGAAACCAGATTAAGATAATCTCTGTAACTCTAGATGTGAGATCTGACTTCAAAATGTCTTTTATGAGGACCTTCACCCTACCCTGGTCACACTTTGCATGCCTGTGGTCCAAGAACATGATTATTTCACACACTGAGTTATATTTGGACATATTCTCCTATAATCTAGACAGCTGTCTTGTTTGCTGATTCTTTGCATGAACTTTGAACTTACCCCATGTCCCCTGTTCCATTCTCTTTTGTTCATAAATAAATATTTGCTCAAAGTTGGGTTGTGAGTTGGGTTACAGATGACTTTTTCCCCCAACATGAATACTACCATTTTCTATACAATTCCCGTCTTTTCTCTATGTATGTACTTTTAAGAACAAAACCATACATATACATTATCATTGTCTTCATTTTCCACACTTTTCTTCCAAGTTAAACCACAAAATACAAAACACTTTTTCATAAATCTTACATTTTCAGTGACTACTACATAATATTCCATCAAGGGATACACACTAATTTCCTCCATCATGCCCCTGTTATTTAATATTGCAGCAGGTTCCAATTCCATTTAAAACAGACAACACTGCAAGTCACAATTTCACAAATATAACTTTTCTTCTAGGTCACTTCCCCAAGATGTATTTCCACAGTTTTGATTGGTGAGCCAAATGAAAGTATATGAAATTTTATTGTTCTTGAACCTGGGCCCTCTTGACTTCTGCCCACCTTCCTGGTGCTGACTCAGGGCTCCTCAAGTATTTCACTCTCCTTCCTCAGCCCCAGGTGGAGCATAATCTCCTTAATGTGGTGCCAGAGCTCTGGCAAGGACCAGGTCCCAGGACTCCCACATGGTCTGAAAGGACGTGCACTTAGATATCTGAGTTAGGAAGACTTCGGAAGTGAGGCAAGTATTGAGCAAGACAGGAAAGGCTGCACAGGCAAGGAGTCATGAAGTTCATAACAACTGTTATTTAGCAAAACCCGGGGCCTCTGCCCTCTTCCATATAGTCTGCCAGAGAAGCATCTCTGTTACACCCTCCAGAACCTGCTCTACCCAGCTCAATCCTACTCTAATCCCATTGTCTCCTCTAGGGGAGGAGATCTAAAAGCTGGATCTAAAAGCTGCTAAGGCCTCACACAAGATACGGGTTCACAAGGCCCCTCTTAGCAGGGGCTCAACATGCCACAGTAAGTAAGGAAAATGAAGACGATGTGCAAGTTACTCACATAGCTCAATGTACCTCAGAGGCTTCCCTTTAATCTCAGCCTATGTCCTTCATTGTTTTTGGAATTAATGTGTTTTTTCATTTACTTGTAAAGATATTAAAAGCCTTGTTTAGAATCTGCTTGTGCATCACTTTGGGGGTGCAAATTCGGGATAGAACCCAGGGTCTCACTCACATGCGGCAAGCACACTATAGCACTGAGCTATTCCTTCAACCCCACATCACAGTTGTTGAGAGTTTACAACCTTGCAGTTGTTTGGATCCTTAAGGCACAGCAGTGAACAAGACAGACACAGCTTTCCTGACATAGCCCGGTTCAGGTTCTGCCCAGGGAGGCTTTGTCTCCTGATACTGGGCCTGGGGGCAGCCCTGTGTGTGGACATCTTTGGGTTCCATAGCAGAGCAGTCCACACACAGTCTGTTCTCAATGCATATTTGCTGAGGACAGGGTTTACAGAAACCAACACTTACTGGGGAGACAGGGTGCGTTTGTGTGCACAGCAACATGCCACATGTACGCATGGCACATGTATGCATGTAGGGAGTGGTGTTGAAGTCAACTGAGTCTGGAACCACACTGCCCGGCTTCTAATCCTAGCTCTGCTGTGGGACCTTCACCAAAGTTTTTAATCTCCCTAGCCTGTATCCTCAGTCATAAGATGGGGAGGATTGTGTTAGTCAGTTTTCAATTACTATAGCAAAACACCTAAAGCTGAATACTTGTAAAGAAAAGGGAGTTTTTCAGCTCACAATTTTGGAAGCTGAAAGTCCCAACAACATGATGTCAACTCTGCCACTCTTGTGGCAGATAGCAACATCAGGAGAGCATGCAAAAGGCAGAGATCACATCACAAGAGGGAATCCAGAAAGCGAGGAAGGGCAGTCTTACACCTCCTAGTAGGCCCCACTTCTTAAGAGTTCTACCACCTGCTCACATCCCACACCATAGTCCATGTGCTCAACACATTAACCATTGGGGGGACACACTCACACCATAGCCAAACCATAGCAGATGGTGATAGCACTCTCCTTGACAGGATATAAGGATTATACCCTCAGCACTACACCTGATACACCGAAGCCCTTCTTAACTGTGACCTAGCTGTAGCATGGTATCTCCTAGACACAGTCAGACACAGACAGACAGACAGACAGACAGACAGACACACACACATTTATTCAGGAACTACATCAACATTAAACCAGGTGGAAAGGTCCAGAGAACCAAGGTGAAACTAAAGATGCATTTGACTATCCAGAGAAAAGATAAGGACATAACCGGAAAATTTCCATTTGTGTATAAAGGAGAGAAGAAAGAAAAACTACATAGACTTTCTTTTCCTTCTTCACTGATGCCCAGGACAGAAATATGGCAAAATGTTCTGGTCAAATCAGGGTTGCTCTGAGGATGGGCACACATAAGAACATGGCCACGCTGATTTGGGGAAGCAGAACTGGGGGAAGCACACACACAATTCACAGACTCTTGAAGTATGGACATTCCAGGACAGATCATTTCCGGTGCCATAGAAAGCTTTGGAATTCAGAAGGTCTGAGGACAAGCAGGGTGGAAAACAGATCATTGGCCACGACCAGCAAAAGGACAAGGCCCAAGTCTACAAAGGTGGCCCTTAGCACTGAGATTTAAAATGGAATGCCAAGCAGATTTAATATCAGTGGTACAGATAAAATACTGTCAGCAGACTGGATAATTAAAGAATTTTGGCTTAAAACTTCACTCTCTCACTTTCTGGAGGAATGCTGAAAGAGAAAGGAGGTGAGTACAGAACAACACAAGAACGCCTTAGAGCTATGAGCGTATTTTTAGTTATTCCTGACATGTGGGATAGCAGAGCCATTATTTCACGATCAACTCCTGACCATGCCCTTTACATGGGGCTAACCATCATTTTTCAAAACACTTTGATGTAATGTAATTCTTTTAAAGAAATGCACAGGCTAATTAAGACCATGTTTGGGGAGTCTTTTGCTTCCAACAGAGGACGTTCTCGGCTGAGTGGAACAGATGCCATTAAGCCAGTCGCCACCTCTCCTATCCCTCACCATTTCCCCAGGTTCCTTCCCTGACCAGCCATGAGTCCCTCCCTGGACCTGCAGCTGGACCAGACCTGCTCATCTTAGGCCTTGGGAGATTCCAGGGTGCATGATGAGGTCACCACAGACAGGCTAGGCTCAGCCACCTATTCTCACTGGCTTTTTAAAGTTTGGGCCACTTGGGTAGGAAGGAATTAATCACAGAACCATAGAGAGATACAGTTAAGAGACTGTAGTGATCTGCTAACTCAAGCTCCTATCCAGTAAAGGAATACCGTTTAGGCCTAGCCCGGGCAGTAGTGGGCTTGGTGTGTGCACGGAGAATTGCCAGCTCAAGCCCTGAGGCTCATGACTACAGCCAGAAGCACTGATGGCACCAAACCCAGCAAAATTTGAGGCAGGACTGAGTTAGTTAAGATCCAATGGTTCCCAATGAGACAGAGCAGACCCAAGTGCCAGGAGCTGCAGCACTTGGGACATAGTTAAAATGGACACTTCCAGACCCTCTAGGGTGGACGCAGATGCCCCAGGGGTGAGACACTTTCCTCACACACAAAAGCCCTGTCTGCACAGATCTGACCCAGGAAGCCTAAGCTCCGAGAGGCAACAGGAAGTGATGGCAGGCAAAGGTGTTTAAAGCACTGCATCAGCAGGGTCAGCCCCCTTAGGAAAGTTCTAGAATACCTCACTCCGGTCTCCTCAATTGCCCCACTCTTACAGAGAGTACGAAGAGAGGTGTGTCTTATGGGGACCTTGACAGATCTTAACCCTGGCATCCTTCCAATGTAATCACCAAAACTTTGGCATGAGGAGGCCCCACTCACGGAAGGAGCGCGCCCCTGTACATCAGAGAATGCCGAATTACTTAGAAAGTTATTTTTAGGCCATAATATGCCCCTCGCCCAAGCCCAATTTTGTTTCCTGCAGCCACAAACAGTAAAGTCTACTCTTGTACAAGACATGCCTACAAATATTTGAGGACAATCCTCACTTATCCCCGATCCTTCTGCAGACTAAACAGAGCCCCTTCAACTATTCCAGCTTGGCATGGTTTCCGAACTCTTCCAGATGCGCTGGGCATACACCACAACTGCCTTGCTGTGACCCTGAGGATGCGAGAGAAAACATAACACTGTGGTTATACACATAGGCTGGGATTCCACCTCCCTCACTTAGTGTGCCTCAGTTTCCTCAGCTGCACCTGGTATTCTTAGTTGTGAGCATTAAATAAATAAATTCATGAAGAACTCATCAAATGTGTTTGCAGCCTGAAGTTTTAAACTGTTCTGCAAATACAGGGCTGAGCCTGTGAGAAGTTCATAATACATCCTCAAAGCCACTCGCTGGACATTTCAGTTCCATTGATCAACAGCTTCTTCACAGAGAAAACAAAGCGAGGTTTTAGAACTTTGGTGAGGCAAAGGATGAGAAGCCTCTGGGTCCGGGCCTGGGCCTTGTATAACAAAGATGCCATCAACATTAGCTGCCACCCTTTCTGCTGATAGTTGGGAGACTGTTCTCACAGTTCTGCATATTTTATAAAGCCAAGGCACTTATTGCCTTTGTTCCAAACTCTCTTTTGGGAAACTAAAGAGATGCTTCAGCTCAAAGTGGATCCTCTGGATGGAGCCAAATGCAGGTGTACTTACTGCCCATTATAAATGATTCAAGTTCTCCAGGGCTGGGTTTCTACCTGCTATTTTTGCAGGTGTCTCCTGGTGCTGTGTGTGTGAACTTCTGTTGGGGCTGGAGCTCAAAGATCAAGCGCAAGAAAATGCTGACACTGGTTTCGGTTATTGAAGGTCATGAGGTCCTTTACCTCTAACCCACACAAATTGTCTCTGGCCAGGATCTGTGAAACTGTAGCAGATGAACTCCTTCGCTTGCAAAGAGGGGAAATCTCAGTCCATGCATGGCTTTTAACAACTGACAGCCAAAGCAGCAGAACAAACATCTTCACTCCAATATTTAAGTTAACATTATGAAACCTATAATATCCTGCCCATGTTTAGCTAATTTTTAAAAATTTTAAGGAAAGATTTTTATTTTTATTTCCTTATTTTTTCATGTTGGTTTTTATCTTCTTAATTTTAATTCATGTTCCAGTCATTTGAGGTCCTTTTACAGCTCTTCTAGATTGAGGCACAAATATCTTCAATCTGAAAGCTCATCTTGTAAATTCCTGTTATAGTTGATACATTGTGTCAACTTGGGGAGTCTAGAGGTTTAGCTGAGTGACTCAGGAGGAGGCCAGGGTGCTTACTTTGTACACATCCTGAGCCTGTGGAAGAGGAGGGCATGGAGACTGTGTGAGAGGTACATGTCCCCTGGGTGGGGGTAGCCTGTTTACAATGTAAGGGAAGGAAAGAGGCTGCTTGTAGCCATTCCTCCCTTTCGCTTGTTTTTGCTGTGCTCTGGTGCCATGAACGTTTGCCCTCTGCCATGTGCCACTCTGCCTCAGAACCAGCCAAGCATGGACTGAAACCTCCACAAACTGTGAGCTAAATAAAACTTTGCTTCCTTCATTTTGAGTGTTGGGTGTTTTGTCTCAGCAATGAGAGAAAAGTAACCAAGAAGTTCCCTTGTCTGAGATGCAGTCCACTGACTATCCTGCTGCAATGATTTCTCCTAAGCAATCAGGTGACCCTCCTTCTAAACCTAGATTCTCACTGACAGTACTGCATACCTGGCTTGTCTTGTGGAAATCCTGTGATAAGCTTATACCCTCCTTCACTTTTTGGGCAAGAGACCTGCAAGTTCCACCATCATCTACCTGTCCACTCCTCATCCATCACCACAGCCACCATGCAGGCCTCTCCTACTGACAATCCCCATCCAACAGAGAGTGGGAACACAGGACCTGACGTGGTAGAAGGCCAGCAGGATACCAGCAAGTGTGGTCAGGCAGAAGAGGTGAGAACAGCCACATTCTTCTAGAAAATCTGTCCTAGTACTGCAACCGCTGTAACCTTTGGATCTACAAATGCAAACCAGGCTCTACGAATGCAGCTGTATGAATGGGCAGGGAAGGAATGTAGGTATAGTAAGTAACTTTCAGAGGTGTGTTGTGAAAGACTCACTTACTTTGTCAGCTTAGGGTTAGGGTTAGGCTTACGAACAAACCTGACTTACTGACAATTCTCCCAGAACAGAACTTGTTCATAAGTCAGGGACTTTGTATCTCCAGAATAGCCACCTATAATCCCAGCACTCAGGAGGCTGAGGCAGTATAATGAGCTTGAGCCCAGACTGGGCTGCGTAGGGAGTTCCAGGCCAACCTAGACTACGTAGCAAGGCCCTGTCTCAAAAAACAAAAACACAATCCAAAATGGCTGATGAGGGACAGTGGTGTGTTAGAGAGACTCTGAGAAGAGTCACCAAAACAAAACAAAACAAAGCACCCAAAAAGCAAAGGAGGGGATCACACCAGAAACGGAAAATCAACCAGAAAGTTGATCTATTTGAAAGGAGAAGTACTGCATCTCCCCTCACCCTGGGGGAGCCCACCAGCTGGGAAGGTCGCCAACAGCCTGAGGGAAGAGGCCTGCCCTGGGGAGGGCAGACTCCTGGGATGAGCTCATTATACACCCTTTCCGTCTGGAAAAGGCAACCCACCTTGGGAAAAGTCTTGAGCAGCAAAAAAGGAAGGAGAAAAAGAAGGAAGGAAGGAAGGAAGGAAAGAAGGAAAGAAAGAAATAAGGAAGGAAGGAAGGAAGGGAGGAAAGAAATTGAAAGAAAGAAACAAAGAAAGAAAGAGAGAGCGAGAGAGCAAAATAGATACCTCACCTCTGTCCCACCCTCCCAAACAGCAGGGAATACTGTATCTGGTGGCCTATCAGGGGCTCACGGTGTTGGTGATGAAGCCTCCTCCACCCTCTAGGCAGACAGAGGCTGAGCACCTCCACTGGGGTCAGCAGGAAGCCCACCAGCAGGGAGCCACGGATCATATCCTGGAGAGGTATGAGGGGGGGCCACAGACTGAACAGTCCTGAGCAGGCACTTCCGTGTTGTTTACAGCAGAAAGATCTGAGTAGGTGAGAAATCCTAAACAAAAACCACTGTCAGGCATGGCAGGCAGAACCCCCAAACCACACCTGAGGACTGTACCAGGTCTGCCCAAGGGCTGGGAAGGGGAGCTCTTGAGACAAAGATGGTTTGGGACCTGAGCATAAAGGAAGAGAGGAGGTTGAGAGAGGAGGGAGAGCGGGGGGAGAGGGAGCATGGGGCGTTGGAGGTGGGCATAGAACTTTTGGTGACAAACTAGGTGGAAAGTCCCTGGAGGGAGAAGATAGAGAGAACCGTGGGATTTTTCCAGCTGTCAGGGGATCAGGAGTGACAGCGTACTGGCAGAAGGCAAAGGAGAGCTTGGTGTCAGGCAAATTATTTCACATCCTTCTCTTCCCAGTTTCATCAAGGTAGGTGGATTTTGGGACGGACACAGTTAACCGTGTCTAAAGCATGGGTTGCAGCAAGAAGGTGGGCTTGAAGAAACTGACAGCCCTCACCACTCCGGGAAGGCAGTAGACAGCCCCCTGACAGGACAGAAACCGATGTGGTTGCCTGCAAGCACACTGTGACAAAAGCAGGATGGGAGCTGCGTGCGTGTGTGCGTGGCCCTATGGCTTGGCAGCCGGGTGGAGAACGTTTCTCCTTTCTTGCTTCTCTCTTACCATGTATTAAATTCAAATCAAAATGGATCAAAGATCTAAATGTTAAAACAGAAGCACTTAACCTGCTGGAAGATAAAATAGGTAAAACTCTTGACATCATAGGTATAGGCAAGTCCTTTCTGAACAGAACCCTGAATGATTAAGAAATAACATCAATAATCAACAAATGGGATTATACCAAGTTCAAAAGCTTCTGCACAGCAAAGGAAACGACTAAGAGAATGAAGAAGAGACAATTCACACAATGGGGGAAAAACTGCCTATACCTACACTTTGGACAGACAGCTAGTACCTAGAATATACAAAGAGCTCAAAAAAACTAGACACTCCCCCAAATAAAAGACTCAATCAAAGACTGGGCAACAGAAATGAATATACACTTCTCAGAAGTAAAAATGGTCAATAAATACATGAAAAAATGTTCAACAGTACTGGCCATTAGAAAAATGCAAATTAAAACAACAGTGACCCCAGAAAGAATGATCATCATCAAGAAATCAAATAATACATGCCTGTAATCCAGTACTCAGGAGGCTGAGGTAGGAAGATTGATGTGAGTTTGAGGACAGTATTGGCTACAAAGTGAGTTCAAGGCCAGTCTGAACTACATAATGAGATGCTGTCTCAAAAAAAGAAAAAAAAAAAAAAGAAAGAAAGAAATTAAATAATAATAACAAATTCCAGTGAGGCTATGGTGAAAAAGGAATCTTCTGTGTCACTGATGGGAATGTTTCGTAGTACAACCACTATGAAAGTCAGCAGGGAGACTCCTCAAAAAACTAAAACTATAAATTCCATTTGACCCAGTTATTCCCCTTCTAGATATCTTCCCCAAAGAGTTAAAGTCAACATATTACACTGATACATGCGACCCATGTTTACAACAGCACAACTCAATAGCTACATCTTGGAAGCAGCCTGTATGTCCAGCAACAGATGAATGGATAAAGAATATATGGTATTGGGCTGGGGACATAGTGCAGCTGCACACACACCTGCCTGGCAAGCACAAGGTCCTGAGTTTGATTCCCTGTACAAAAAAAAAAAAAAAAAAGAAAGAAAATATGGTATTTATACACAGTGGAATAACACTCTGCTATAAAGAAGGATAGATTGAATCATTTGAAAAAAATGGATACACCTTGAAACCGTAATGTTAAGTAAAATAAATCAGATACACAAGCTTAAATGCTACATGGTTTATCTTAAGAGAAATCCAAAGTATAAATAAAAAGCAAAATACAAGATAGATAAAAGGAAACAGAGAGGTAGATCTGCAAATAGGGAGGAGACCAAGACATGGAGGGAGTGGGGGAGAAGGGAGGAAGTGGACAGGAAAACGTTTAAGATGTGCCACATGCAGGTACCAAATGCAGTGAAAGTAGTCATTATCTACTGCAAACATGTATTAGTAAATTAAACAAAAGAAGCAGACCAGTAGACCAGTAGCTAGAAAAAAACCCAAGAAAACAAAACAGATTCAGGCAGATTTCCATCCCAGGCACTAGGGACAGCTAGGGATAGTGTTATAAAATGCCCAGTTCAATGTCTGCATATTCTAGAGAACTCAGTGGGTAGATGCACAAGTTGTCAATGGCTCTAAATTTTCCTCAGACACCATCAATTAATGGGACATAAGCATCGCCTCTGCGCCTACCACTGCCACTAGCACTATCACTTATTTCTAGATCAAGGACTCATGTGGAAGCGGAACTTAGCTTGTCCTGAGTTTGAGTTCTAATACATAAATAAAAAAATAAATAAACTATAACTTAGGATTCTTTAAAAAAATAGGCCAAGAAAAACTCTCAGACTAAAATGCTTTGCTGTTATTCATCTTTTCAATGTTTCAGGTTTTATTTTTAGATTTCACTGTTTAAAGATTTCTTACAATATTTTTAAGCATGGCAGGGTATCCCAAGACTTCAACATCTGGTCATAAGTTACTTGCAGAACTGGAGCATAGTTTTCTCTCTTTTAAAAATAATTAATCTGTGATGGTTTTAATGGATAGCAAATGAACAAAAACAGATTTAATCTTGACATGGTTTTAGCAGTAAGACTGGTCTTTATCAGGCCCATGATCAGGGATCATCTGGAAAAGTTTAGTAATTAGGTTCCAAGAAAAACTCCAGGGGAGGGACCCCTGCCCTGCCGGCTGATGACCAGCATACTCTTCCGGCCGCCCTCTCCCCCTGAAAGGGTCTCCTTTGTTTGAAGAGAGTTCCTGGCTGCTGGTCCTGCCTCCCAAGCCCTCCCAAGTGCCACAACCAGAAAATATCCCTGTGCTTTTCTGGATACTATGGGTCCTCTGGTCTCACTGTCCAATCTCCCAAATGCCAGAAAGCCCAGCTTCCTGTGATACAGATTAAGTCCCAGTTTGCCCAGCCCTGAGGGTATGCTTGGGTTGAACGTGTCTCCAAAGTTGATGTGCTAGAAACTTAATCCCCAAAGCCAGAGCTTTAAGAGGCAGTTAGGTCATGAGGGCTCTGTCCTTGAGAGAACAGATGGCTATGATCTGGGAGAGGGTTTGTTATTTCAGCAGTGAGTTTGTTACAAAGTGAGGTCAGCCCCGGTTGCACTCCTGTGCTCTCCTGCCTTCCTCCTTCTACAATGGGTTGGCACCACAACAACGCCCTTGCCAGATGCCAGTCCCTACCTTGGACTTCCCAGGCCCCAGAACTGTGAGAAAAAAAACTGTTTTTCATAAACTGTAGCTTGTGGTATTCTCCAATAGCAACACAAAACAGACTAAGGCAGGAGTCCCCGCGGCTGTTCTGCCACAGACACTGCCTCTGGTCAGATGTCAGGACACTCTGGTCCAGGTGCTCCCCATGGATACAGAGCCTGGAACGTGGCCAGGGAAGAGGCCACAGCTGTCCCATCCCACAGCACTACTTGTGAGGTTCCCCCAGACACAGGTCCCATCAGGGGTCTGCAGTGCAAAGATCTGGACTGGTGGCTGATGACACTTCCGAAGGAAGAGGGGTATGGGGGTCATCTACCCTTCTCCAGCCACAGCGGGGCCACACACACTCTGCAGAGAAAGAAGGGGGAGAAGCTACTGCTGCAGCTGTTAATGGAGCTTAAAGGGCTCCCCTCTTCCTCAGGTCGGAGCAGGATGACCGCATTTGGGGGCCTGGCTCTTGGGTGGTTTTCATCCTAGTGGGAAAGGGAGACAATAATGCCCAGCAGCAATGCTTAAGGTACAGTGAAGAATAACAGAAAATGTGGGGAGAGAGATGAGGTGGAGGGTGATCTTACAGACGGTCCAGAACAGCCTCTCCATGGAGGCGCTGTGTGAGCAGAGAGCAGTGTAGAGTGAAGGGGTGGGTCTTGAGCACATCTGGAGGGAGATGTCTATTTAAGGCAGAGAAACTGGCAGTTCCTCCAGCCACACCAGGTTCACGCCTGCCTCAGGGCCTTTGCAACTGGCAGTTCTAGAATGAAAATCACCCAAGAGCAAGCTTCCCTGTCACTCAAGAATGCGCTGAATGAATGAAGATCAGGTCTGATAGAATGTTGTGTCCTGTAACAATGTTGATGGGTTTACATTCTCTTCTGGGAAAAGGAGAGAATTTCTACAAGAAATATGTATAAGAGATGGTTACAATTTGGTCAGGATCCTAATGTTCATCTTTTAAAGAAATATGATCAAACTCTATACTTAGTTGCAAGTTATATTAAAAAAACAACATAAAGCTCTTGTGCTGTGGGGTGGGGGTGTGGCTCTCTGGCAGAGCACTTACCTAGCATGTGTGAGGCCTGGCATTCAGTACCCAGCATCACACACACAGAAATTAACGTTGAAACTACAAAAAAAAAGTTGGAGGGAGGGGACAGAAGAAGGGGGAAGGGGATTAATAAAAGAATTATGATGTGTTATATACATGGACCAACACTCAACAATAAATGTAACCATTATGCACTGCAAGTGTGCACTAATAAAAGATAAAAATAGAAAACTAGAAAAGTAAACACGTGTTTTCGCAAGAATGGGAATAACAACAAAGCACATGTAAACACAGTTTGATGTGATGTGACATGGTATCAACACTCGCTGTTCAAAATTATTATTGAAGCACAGTAAATCTCTTTAATAAGGTCACAGATTTTAGGCAGATTTTTCAGAGGTGTCTTTGAAGATATGTGTAAAGAAAAGGGAAGATTACCTGTTCCTTTGAAACATCTGTCAAGAAATGCCTGCATCTCACCAAGGATCCTGTGTGCCCAGAGGAGCCAATGGGCCCAGACTGGATGGGATACCCAGGGAGGGGCTCAAGTGCCCGACAGTCTGATGCTGCACTGCCGTGTGACTCCAGGGCTTTGTTCACGTGGCCCCTCCCCTCCTAACAAAGGGAAACGGACACTGGGGGATTCCTGCAGTCACATATTAGCTGGGCTGGTGGCACAGACCTGTAATCCCAGCACTAGGGAGACTGAGGCAGGAAGACTGCTGCAAGTTCAAGGTCAGACTGGGCAACACATTGAGTTGAAGGCCAGCCTGGACTATATAGTGAGACCCTGTCTCAAAAAAACAAAAAAACACCTGAAGCAAAGACAAAAATAAATATGCATATGAAGCCCCAAAGATAATCTATATTCTTGAAATATTATTGACACTATTTACCACTGTATAGCTGCCCAAAGGTGGCACCATCTTCATTCTATTGGCTTGTTCTATGACTACTATCACAGGAGATTTCTCAAGGTCAAAATGAAGGTGACTATGCCTGAAAGTACCCGTGGGAGCTTCTGGCCCGGACCTGAGCAGCTTGGTCCCACAGAACCAGGTATAGTTATGGCACCTGTGCTCCAACCCTGAGGAAGCCAGCTGGCTAAGGGACTATGGGGCCAAAGGAGCAGTCAAAAGTGGAGTTCATCAGGACACCCAGGACACTTCCTCTTTTTCCTGGTTGGTCCCAGTGTAGTTACTACTGAGTTCACTCGTATGCTGCCTTCATACCCACCTGCTGAGGGAAGTTGGCCCAGTGTCATCTTACCCAAGGACAGTGTTTCTCCAGGGTGTCCAGGAAGATGCATGGTCCCCTTCCCTGCATCCTCCCTACAATGCCTGGGAAGAAATACTCAAGAGAAGAACTTAAAACTCTGCCCACTCACCAAGTCTTCCCAAATGTTTATAGTGGCAACTGGTCCTGGCGGTCTGCTTCCTGTCTCAAAGGTCTGCTTCCTGCCCTGAAGGGCTGCTTCCCAGGGATGCAGAGAGCCTTGTGGGTTTCCTAAGCTCTGGCAGGGGCAGCTGGTTCAGGAGTCACCTGTGTGGGCAGAGGGCAGGAAGAAAGGAAAGCCAAATCAGAGACAGACACACAAAAGGGGAGCAGCTGGGAGGGGCATATTGTAGCAAGGATTTGGCCCAATGGTGACAATAGGTGGCTTTTTTTACCATGTAGGGGTTACAGATTTGTAGTCCTAGAAAAATAGTTAATATGGAGAACCAGAATGAGAGCGTTCTTCCTCCTCTGAGGACAGAAGCAGGGAATGCTTGGGTGGCAGGTGAGCCAGCAGGGTCTGGGGACATGCCTAGCAGGAAAGAGGAGGAAGGACCCGAGAGCCACCTTTCTGTAGGCAAGAGGCAGAGCAGGTAGGTGGCCAATGGGGCCTCCTGGGCAATCAGGGGCCTGCCCTTGGTGACATGGGCAGGAGAGGACTGTCCTCAGAGATGCATGGCTCGCCCCCTCACTGCTCCTTGGGCTGAGACCACATGCTCTGTTCCTGAGAAACCACACCCTGGCACCTGACAAGGTCCACCTGCTCCACTCAGCCCAGCCTCTTGAAGTCCTCCTCTCTTCCTTTAGAAATATGTTTCCCGCTGGAGGCCCATCTCACTCCGTGGTAAGGAGTAAAACTGTCTTCTCCAAGTGCAAATGGCTTCTTAGGCTCTGTGGGCCACCCTTTAGAAATGGGGTAGCTTGTGAAGGCCCCTTTGCAAACTCAAAGGCATTCAATCCCCACTATGGCAGCTCAGCAGGGAGGCGTCCGGAATGAAAGCGCTCACAGGATCCCGTAATAAACCTCCGAGGTAACGTAATAAACCTCCGAGGTAACGGGACCCTCGGCTCGGCTGGTTTCCCTGTGCACATCCGGCACACTGTGGAGAGGAAATGAGAATGACCGCGCTCTTGGTGCAGGGGTGGATGGGACAGAACTGCCCCCCTCTTTCAGCCCCCTGGTTACGAGGCAGGAGGTACAGCAAAGGCAAATAAACAGGAGGAAGCTGTGAGGTAACAATGGAGAAACCAGAGCAAAGGTGACAATGTTAAAACATCAGGAAGCCAACCAAAGGTCACCCTGTACACCCCAAAGGGCCCCAGGCATGCAAAACACGCAAGGCCCATGGCCCTGGACTGTGTCCAGCCTCGTGTGTGCACTTCGGATACCATGACATTTCCTCCAAAAACCTCGTATGGCAAAACTGCCTCCTCCTGACTAATGAGGGATGCTGAGTCAGGTGCCCTGTCAGGCCATGACTCTTGTCAGTCCACAGTGATAGCTCCTCCCAGAGCCTCTGGGCCTCAAGGAACCCAGTGCCGGCCCCTCTTGGGGCACGAGCTCTTCACCGGGCCACTCCCATCTTCCCTCATTCACTTTAAATAAATCTCATTCTTGTCATCCCTTTTGAGTGTCCCGCTCAGCTCTTTGTTGAGGGTACCAAGAACCTGGAAACAGCTCCCCTCCATCCATAACAGTTAGATGCCCTGCTCTGCCTGGCACAGAGCACCAGCAGAAAGCTCATTCCAGGAGCACTAGCCCTGCCGGTGTGCACCCAGGTCTCCCTGGAATCTGGCCACAGGGCCAAGTGGAATGGAACCAGGATATATGTTTCTGTGCTTCTCTCAGGCAGTCGCACAAGGATCAAGGATGTCTCTTGACATTGAGGACAAAGTCAAGCTCAGGCTACCTGCTGCCTCCTCTCTCAATGACTCTCCACCCCCCCCCCCCCGGGGCTCTTAGCTCTTGACCTTGACTCCACCCCCAGCATGAGCACACCTGGCCCTGCAGCTTCACCAGCCACCTCTCCATGTTTTGCCAGCCAGAGATGCCCCCTGCTTGCCGCTCCTCTTGTCCTTAGACCCACAACCCTGTGCCATGACCATATGACATCACTGGGCCATTCCAGCCTTTTGGCCAGAATTAGACCACTCCTGGCTATCATCATTTTATTATGTTCCTGTACCCTGAATGCTTTATACTTCCGCTTTTGAAAGGACTTGAAGTCATTCACACAAAAAAACCAAAATAAATCTATTATTTGAAAATTATAACTCTATGAAAGTAGATAAGACACACGAATGCTTTTCTAACCTGATTTTGCAACCCATCTACCTGACTTCCAAATAAAGGAAACAGGATGGGTCACATATTCTCCTGATGAGATGAGGGTGAAAGTCACTTCCTCAGGAAACCCCTCTAGCACTGAGCTCCAGCACTGAGCTCCATAGAGAGGACTGAACATCAGGATGGGCAACTCCACCTGCTGGATCTCTGGAAGGAATCGTTCACTGTAGGGTCCAGTCTTAATAATAGCATTTGATAAAACATTCACAATAGTAAAAGGAAGACAGTGGTATGGGCAGGAGTCTGTAGCTTCATGCCAATCTTCTGGCTCTCAATAGAAAGCTATGCTGCCTTCACCAACCATGCAGGAAGGTGCAAGTGGGTGGGGTCAATGGGGCAGGGGACACTGGGATGTGTGATGGGACTGTCATAACAAACGAGGACAGGAGGAAGGGGCTCAGTGACCTACATTAAACAGGATGCCATTATGAAACGGTGTCTTCCCTAAAATGCTAATACAGCATCCCTGTGAAGGAATAGTGAAGAGGGATCAGTAATTACCATAACTATCTAATGCCTCCTCTTAAATTCTAATTAAGCCTTCGTGAGGAGTGACAGCAGAGACCACAAGAATGTCTGCTGGGAGACCTAGATGAAGAGGAAGCCAGGTTTCTTATGTGTCAGCCCTGCTGGTGGTAAAGTACATCTTGTCTCAAGAGAAAGGAGTCTGGCAGGCATTGCTGGCTGGATGGAAAGTTGCACAAAGCTGAACACAGAGCCATGGAGAGAAACCTCTCCTGACTTCTATTTCTTCGTAGGAAGAAATAAGGCACAAGTGGGTCACCAAAACTGTATCAACACATCATGGGAGAAACTATTTTAGCCCAGAAAGTGGTTCTCAAAGTGTGGTCCCTGGTTAGTGTGGTCCCAGGTCCCCTGGGAACTTGTCAGATGTGCAGATTCTTGGGTCGACTCCAGACCTATTGACTTGGAAACTCTGAGAGTGGGGCGGCCTGTACCCTGTGTGCCAACAAGTTCTCCAGGAGACTGACGCAGGCTGCAGTTTGAGAACCACTGGCCTTAAAAGTCTGGGGCTAAATATGTCAATCAGTGCCAGGAGAGAGAAACGCTGCTCTTCCCTCTGGCGTCTCCATTAGACTCTGAGAGGGAGGGAGAAGTTTCCACATATCTGCTGCAGGTGAGTAATCAGAAGTGCATGGCTTGAAGAGGTAAAACATATGAGGTGAGAAATAGGTACACAGGGCACATTACCAGGGACCAAGCCAAGTCTCAAGTTTGATTAACTATCCTGGCAGGATTTTTTTTTTAACTTCGAATAGACAGTGCGTTGACATGGCTCAAAGTGAAAAGACCGAGTGTATGCACCGGCTCCTCTCCAGGCCACCTAGCACTGATGTCCCTTCCAGAGACAGCATGTTATCGGTCTTCTAGAGATACACTATAGAAAGACTTATATAGAAAGACTTATTTGTGTGTTTTCGTATACATGTATGAATGGTACTAGGAACTAGACCTAAGGCCTTTGGATTGAGCTATATCCCGAGCCCTTATTATATTTTTCCTAGGCAGAGTCTCACTAAATCACTAAGTTGCCAAGGCCAAGCTCAAACTTGCAGTTCTCCTGCCTCGGCCTTTCAGAGTGCTGGGATTGCGGGCAGGTGCCACCATGCCTGCCTACAAGATATTTTTATCCTGAGTTTTTCTTAAACACAAATGATAGTTGTAGTTTGTATTTAAATGTCTCCCCAAAGCCTCATGGGCTCAGAGGTGGGGTTTTGGGGAGATGACCAGATCATGGATACATGATGCTCAGCAGTAGATTAGGCCACTGATAAGCTCATAGCTAAGGTGATTTGAAAGATGAAGCCTGGTTGGAGGTGGGTCACTGGGGGCGTGGCCTGGAAGGGTACATCACTCCTTCCCTCCTTTGATATCTCTCTCTTTGCTTCCTGCAACCATGCCAGGAACTGTTTCTCCTCTGTCATGCCACCCTGCCTTGAAACCAGACAACTATAGACTGGAATCTGTACAAACTGTGAGCCAAAATAAATCTTTCCTCCTTTAAATGGTGCATGTGAGTGTTCTCTCAGCGAAGAGAGAGTAACTAAGACAGTAGTGTATCACACACACTGTTCTGCACCTTGCTTTTTTCACTGAATATATTTTGAAGGCTACTTCATACCACCTAGAAGAGTTCTGAGTGCTTAGAAACATGCAGCCACCTAGGGCATGGTATCTTCTCTGCAGGAAGAGGATGTGCTAGTCTACAACATGAGGCCTGCAGATTTCTTAGTGAACCTCAGGTAGGGAAGCCATCCTCAGACTTTCCACAGGCAGCTCTCAACAGGCCCTACTAGAATGCTGTTCCATAACAGAAGAGGTGACATGGAAACTCTCAGCCAAGTAACTACAAGAAGACACCCGTACCCAATGACTCAGGCATTGCAGGACATAGAGTAAAAGCAGCTTGAACATATAACATATTCAGCTAGAAGAATGGAATTTTGTAATCTGTAGAAAAACAGATGGATTCTGAAATCACCATGCTGAGTAAAAAACAAAAGACTCAGACACAAATCAGATGTTCTACCTAATATGTAGAATCAGAAAAAATGACAAGAGAAAGGGAAAAGGGGGGAGGGGGAAGAAGAGGTTTAAAGGCAGGTAACAGGGGCATGAATACAATCAAAATACAGCACAGTACACACAGTAAAACCTCCCAAAACATGTGAAGTTGGGAGGCGGGTAAGGGAGGAATGGCTGGTACATGCACATACCTACCAAATGAAACCCATTAATCTGAATAACCAATATGCATTAATATAAAATCTGAGGGAAAATGAACAAAAAATGAAATGTCTTGAAACTTTTTAAGTATAAGACTAGTAACTATAATCACATCATATCTATAAAAATTAATGAAATTCATGAAAGGATAAAGACATGAATTATAAGGAACACTTACTACTTAGTAAAGCCAAGCTCCAATGCTTAGAATCAAATATATAATATAGAATAAAATAATATATGAACTCTACCCTACCAGCTTCTATTATAGTAACACTTCCTTCTGAGTTATTTTTGTTCATCTGTCTTTCAGCACCATCTATAAGATGTCTTGTTCCTCCCTGATTTCTGCTAGATTTTTATCAAAGTAGCATTCAAATTTAAAGCACAATAGTTTAAAAATATATATAACAAATTTATTGAGATAGAACTCATGTACCATGCATCTTAAAGTGTATAAATTAATGTATTTTTGGTAGAGCCACAAAGTCATACAGCCATTTCCTTGGTGAACTTTAGAACACCTTCATTACCAGGTAAAGAAATTCTGTACTCATTGTTATGGTTGATACATTGTGTCAACTTGGGGAGTCTAGAGATTCGGCTAAGTAACTCAGCAGTTGTAAATCTTGGGGTAAAAAGGACATGCCATTACCCTTCTGGGATGTTGTTTATTGTGTTAATTTGGGAAGTTTAAAAGGTTAACTATGTGACTCAGAAGGGAGCTGGGGTGCTTATTTGTATTCATCCTGAACCTGTGGAAGAGGAGGGCATGGAGATTCTGTGAGAGCTACTCCTCCCCTGGGTGGGGGTAGCCTGTTTACAATGTAAGGGAAGGAAGGAGGCTGCTTGCAGCCATTCCTCCCTTTTGTTCTGCTTGTTTTGCTGTGCTCTGCTGCCATGAACAGTTTGCCCTCTGCCATGTGCCACTCTGCCTCAGAACCAGCCAAGCATGGACTGAAACCTCCACAAACTGTAAGCTAAATAAACCTTTCCTTTCTTCATTTTGAGCGTTGGGTATTTTGTCTCAGCAATGAAAGTAAAGTAACCAAGACACTCATTCAGTCATTCCCCGTAACCCCCAAGCCCCACCCTGGGAAACCTCCAGTCTACTCGCTACCCTTATGGATAAAGGATACATTCAGGAGACTCACCAGCACACTCAACACAGTGGAGGAAGCAAAATCTTCAAAATATGTCAACAGAAATTATCTAAACACAAATAAATGAAAGAGCAGGAGGTTGGGCTGGGGATATAGCTCAGTGGAATAAGCGCTTGCCTAGCAAGCGCAGGGTCCTGAGTTCGATCCCCAGTACCGCAAAAAAAAAAAAGAAAGAGCAGGGGGACAGAAAGAACAAAGCAACTAAGAACTGTAAACTGTAGGATAATATCACATGGTCCAACACACATGTAATTGAAATCTCAGAAAAAGAGGAAATAGAAAATGAGGCAGAGGAAACATTTAAAGAAATAGTGGCTGGGAATTTCCCAAAGTTATGAAAATCACCAAACCACAAATCCAAGATGTTCAGAGAATCTGAGCATATACACATAAGATAAACAAAAACTGTCAAACATATGTGGGCACACCATATTCAAACTACATACAGAAAATCAAACATAAAGAAAAACTAAAAGCAGTTACAGAGGGAAGGACAAACACATTACATACAGGTGAATAAAGATGAAAATTAAAACATGTTCCTTATCTGAAACAATGCAAAGCATTAAAGCAAAAAAATTACATCTTAAAAATACTGGAGGAAAAGAAATTATCAATTCAAAATTTTTTACTAATGACAACACTTCTCAAATGTAAAGAAGTAATAAAGAAATAAAGTAATAAAAGTAATAAAGAAATAAATATAAAGAAGTAATAAAGTAATAAAAAAGAAATGAAAACCCGAGAGAAGTCATTGAGAGCAGACTTGCACAAGAGATGTTAAAAGAAGTTTTTTCAGGCAGAGGAAATATTCCAGACAAAACATGGATCTGAACACGTATGCTCAGATTTCCAGAAATGGTTAAAATGAGTAAATATAAAAAGCATTTTAAAATTTTTAATTGCTTTAAAAAGTAATTGAAAAAAAAAGTAATTGACTATTTCAAGATAAAAAAAACAGTAGTAAAATACTGTGGATTTACAGGATATTTTAAAGACAAATGCATGATAATAAAAGTACAAAATTTGGGAAAGAACTTGAGGTATATTCTAAGGTTTTTATACTACACATGAGGTGGTATAATGTTATTTGAAGTTAAATTTGAGGAATGCTGTATGTTAAAACACTACAGCAAGCATTAGAACAAAAAATACTTTTAAAAAAGAATCAGGAACTGGGGATATAGCTTAGCGGCACAGTGCCTGCCTGACAAGCACAAGGTCCCAAGTTTGATTCTTGGTACCAAAAGAAAAAAACCCATCAAAATAAAAGAGAATCAATGTGGTGATAAAATGAAATAATAAAAATTAACAGAAAAACAGGCAGAAAAAGAGGATAAAAGGAACAACGAAGATATTAAACAAAAGATGTGGATGGCTGGGACCTCTGTGGGACAATCCTGGCTCTGATGGACTCCCTCAGACCTGGTGTTTCCTGGTTTTAAGCCTCTGTTTCAGCACTGTCACCATGGAAACAAGGGCAGGATGCTCTGCTCTATGTGAGGGGCTTATCCTTCCAAATATGCTTCTTGAGTTAGCAACAAAGGAGTTTGCTGAACCTCAACTAATCTTGTATTCTCCACAGAGACCTCTCTCCAAAGGCACTTTCCCTCCTTGCCCCTTCCAGCCTCCCAGGTTACCTCGGTGCTCTACCCACAGCCATGTTTAGACAGTGATCCCAGTTACTTTCACATGCAGCGTCTCCCTTGCACCCCAAGTGGTCACAGAAATCTTTCCTGATACACAGGACTGCATGCTACCCAGGACTGGGAGACGATCTTTTGGTAGTTCTTTTTTTAAGAACCACAGAGATGGTTACAGTAGGTCCCCTGTATCCACAGGTTTCTGATCCTCAGATCAGAATCAATCAATCACAGATCAAAAGTAACTAAAATAACTGTAGCTGGGTACAGCGGCACACGCATTGCAGCATTCTGGGAGGCTGAGGCAGGAGGATCGCAAGTTCACATGCAGCCTAGGTATTTTTTTGAGATCCTGTGTCCAATAAAAGAGAGAAAAAGAAAAAAGGCCTGGGGATGTAGCTCAGTGTAAAGACACAATACTGGAAAAAGTAGGAGATTCACAATTACAAAAGTAATTTGTGAATGCAGGAGTCATTTCTAACCAGCCAGAGAAGGTTCTTCCCACACCAAAGCTGGTTGCTCCCTAAGGCAAATATGGCAATGAAGGCATACAGGCCCCCAGGCTGTGTTTGTAGCCTCCAGCTGCCCTGGAGATTTGCATCCTTCTGTTTTTTTTTTTTTTTCTTTTGCCTTTTTAAAAAATTTTATTTTAAAGGAAAAAAATCACACATACAAAAAATTCCAAAATGACATGATAGGAGGATAACAATTGTTAATATATTGAATATTGTTATCTTTAAATTAGAATGCACGATATCAGCATTAAATTGTCTCAACAATATTAGCAAAAACCTATCTTTTCAATGAACTAAGAAAAATGAATAGAATAACTATCATATATATTTTTTTACTTTTGCTTTTCCCTTCCTTCTTTTCTCCATACTCCCAACCCAGTTTCTCTTTCCTTTTGCAGTTTCTTCCCATTTTATAATATACATTAAACATTTTGGATCCTATTTGCTCTTTCAGCTGCTCACACTAGGGAGACAATATAATGTTTACACATTTGCATCTGGTTTATCTCATTTATGAGTCTGACCTCAATTTGTATTAATTTACCTATAAAAGTCTCCAGTTTATCCTTCTTTATGGCTCAGTAATACTCCATTATATAAAAAGACTGTATCTTTTTTATCCATTCCTTCATTGATTGACATTTGGGTTGTTTCCAAGATCTAGCTATTACAAATTGTGCTGCTATAAACATGGGTGCATGTTTATCCTTGTGGTATGATGTTTTTAATTCTTCTGGGAAGATACCCAGAAGGGGACTAGATGGGTCAAATGGGACCCCTAATCCTAGTTTTGTGAGGAATTTCTACACTGATTTCCATGGTGGTTTCACCAGTCAACATTCCCACCAACAATGGAGAAGGGCTCCTTTTGCCCCTGCAGCCCTTCCAGCATTTGTTATTGGTTGATATCTTGATAATACTCATTCTTTCCATGGTAAGGTGAAATCTCAGTGTTGTTTTAATTTGCATCTCTTAAATGACCAGTGACATTTAATACTTTCATATATTTGTTTGCTGTTTGTATTTCTTTATCCATGAAGTATATATTCATCTCAGATGCCCATTTTTGGATTGGGTCTTCAAACTTGACAGATCTGATTTTTTTTGAGTACTTTATATGTTCTTGATAGTAATCCTTTGTCTGAGGAGCAGCCGGCAAACATTTTTTCCCACTCTATGAGTTTTCTTTTTACTCTGTTGGTGGTTTCTCTGACTCTACAAAAGCTTTTTAGTAAGATGAGATCCCAGTTGTTGATTCTTTGTGATAGTTTCTGTGTGATAAGAGACCCTTCTCCTTTTACACCTAAGATATTCGTTGAACAAGCCAACTAGAATTAGCTGGGCATGGTGGTATGTCTTATAATCCTAGCTACTTGGGAGGCTGAAGCAGGAGAATCTTGAGTTTGAGGGAGCCCGGGCAACTTAGATTCCATCTCAAAAAAAAAAGCCAAATAGAACAGAGACTTTGGCTAGAATCCAAGACTAACATTGTTGCTCTCTTTCACTTAACTGTAAAAATTTCAGGTAGAAAGAGTGGGGTGGGAAGTAGAAATGGTGTATATTGTGATGCATCACATTGCTAAACAGTAAGTCGGTTCTTTCCCTAATAGATGTCAGCAAACAGGCTTGGGCAACTGAGTCTCCAGTGCTTCTGTCCTTATTATGGAGTGAACCAAAGCCTGTATCTTAGTGTGGAACCAATAAATGGAGAAGATGATCTTCCTAGTCTGTGAACCTTTGTGGGAGAAAGCTCACTTTCAACTTGAATGGGATCCTCCATAACATGCGGTACCAGCACAACTTCTCATCTGCACCTCCCCTGGAACCTCCCGGAACTGTCACAGGACACCAGGTGGAATTAGCCCGTGGACCTTAGTGCTAACCACCAGGTGCGGGGTAGTGCTGTATGTGTGCTTGTTTTGGTTTCTGCTTTTGCCAAGTCTATTCTGACGCAGTCAGTTTTCCATTTAGTGACACTACCCATTCAAATACTTATCAGCACTGACGGATAATAACAGTTCTTATTTAATCCGACCTTCTATTACACTACAATGCATTTTACACACCTACTTAATCAGGCCAAGTTTTTCTTTTTTTTTTTTTTTTGGTGGTACTGGGGATCGAACTCAGGACCCTGTGCTTGCTAGGCAAGTGCTTATTCCACTGGGCTATATCCCCAGCCCCAGGCCAAGTTTTTCAACAGAATATTTTTCAACAGAGAAAACAGGCTCAGATAAGTTTATGCTTTCTCACAGTCATAGGCTGGTGCTTGAATTCAGCTATTACTCCCAAATCCACACTGTTTTCATTATTGCAATCCAAAGACATAAAGAAATTGTGTCATGGCTATGGACCTGACTAAGCTTTCCATCAGGGGCCAGGCCAGCCTAACAGCCTATTTCTTCTCCCTCCCACCTTACCTCTTATATTTGTGCTTCTAGGGCCTAAGGCCCTATAACACTCAACTATAGGCATAAGGCAGACAGAGAGGCCAAGGTCTTTAGGTCTGCATGGAGGTTGGGCTCTGGGTTCTTTTGTGGCCCAGCAGCTTGGTAGTTTCTTGTGGCTGCTGTGGTTGCAGAGGCTCTGAGTTGCTGTCTACTTGTCAAGAGTATTTTTACCCCATGCAGTAGTGCCAGGATCCTGTGGTATTGGCCTTGGCCTTGAAGATGGTATAATGGGCAGGAAAATGCAGAATGTAACTGGGAGAACTCAGAGATCTCCAGGGTAGAAGAAGCCTCAGAGAACTAAGAAAAGGAAAGCTGGAGCTGGTTCTCCAGAAATATGAGTGGACTCTAACCTTTCACCCACTGCTTTTGCCTCTTGGGTAATTCCCTGGACAATCAGAGATAGACATAGGCCTGATTGCAGCAAAATGCTTCCCCTCATTTTGTATCTGCCTTTCCAACCCAGCTGGCTTCAGACAGTTTCTTTTAATGTTTTTACACACAGGGACTCATTTGGTCTTAGGACCCAAATTGGACAGCAGCATCATCCTCGTTCTCATGACACTTAAAGAGACTAAGACCCCGGCTAATTAAAGCAGAGTCAGAGCTAAGCCTCTGTCCTCTTGAACTGAACCCAGTGCTCCTGTTACCCAACCACGGATGATGCTGTTTTCAAGCTCCCTCCAGCCTGGTCCTGGCTATTTAACACTTAATGAGTGTTTTGATTGGGATCTCATTTTCCACTTGGATTATTTCAACAACCTAATTATCCCCCTACCTTCATCCTAGCCCGCCATTCTCCCCTTCAACCAAGGGATCTGCCTCAAAGCTAAGATGATCCTATCACTGCCTCATGTAAAATCTTTCCTTGGTTCTCCATACTCATTAGAATGAAGACCAAAATCTCCAAAACAGTGTGATGTGGGCCTTCACCCAACTAACTGGTCTCATCCTCACCCATCCCCTGTGACCCGTATGTTCTTTCTGCATCTGCTGCTGATCTACCTGGAAGAGCTTCACCCCCCCCCCAATCTCCTGAAGTGCCCTTACTGGTGTGTGTGTGTGTGTGTGTGTGTGTGTGTGTGTGTGAGACCTGCTGCAAGTGAGGTCCTCCCAGAGTGCCCTCCACCTACCTTGTGGATTCTCTTAGACAAGCTCTCCCATTTGGCCCATCCACCTCTGTGAGTTCCTTGAAAGTGGCATGCTACTCATCTAAGTCCCTGGAATGTAAAATAAAACCTAAGCCATACAGTGGTAGCATAATACATGACACGTGGCTAACATCCAGGTTCCTGCCTTACTTACTTTCTGTTCTTCCTTTCTATGGAAGTTCAGGTTTGCCTCTCCCAAAACCCTCGGGCATTTGAAGTAGGTTTTCAGACAAAGCCAACACCATCTCTAATTCACTCCTTTCTGACAGGCTTGCTAACACAATTATTGTAAATTGGTTGGAGAGTCCAGAATCAGATTAATTCAGTATGCACTGGCCACCCCTGAGTCCAGAACCCTTCTATCCCCTCAGACTAACCAAGGGATCCCTTAGAAGATGATGTGTGCAAAGGTCAAAGAAATAACCTTCTCACCATTCAGAACACAGTGCTGAAAACCCAGTCCTCCTAAATACCTCTAACTTATATCTACACACAGGTTTTACATTCATCTTCCCTGGCTTTTGCTATGAGGCTCTTCCCACAGTGCTTCAGAGTGGAGCCTACATACGAAACTGGCTGGTTTCAAATCCTACATCTGTCATTTACTAACTTTGTGTTCTGGGTAATACGAATTAAACATCTTTACAAACATTGGAAATAATGCAGGTAAAGCACATAGTGCACTTGGCACACCGCTGCATCCTCTAGAGTACAAGCCCCTCCTTCGTTAAGAGTAATTTGCTTTCTTTTATTGATGCAATTGATACATACACTATATTACACATTTTCACTTTAATTTCCTCACTTATATATGTTTAAATAGGATTTTAAGTAATGTTCCAGACTGGTCTGACATAGCTATACTTTTTAAAATAGTCAATATATAGTATACATATTTACAGGGTAGAATATTAGAATCACCCTTTAGCATTTAGCTTCCTTACAAAACACTGACTAATGTACATCATGCTGAATGCTTAAAGATGGTAGGTTACTCTCCAGCCTTCTAATCCTCCTGCACATTTCTACCGCCTGCAGATGTGAGCTATACCCTTACCAAGCATTAGCCTGCTTGTCCACCAAACCATTTAAGCCAGTGGTATTGATGCTTGCAATTGTAAACTAAATTTACATAGAATTTAAATATTATATAAAGTGACTAGGAATATAAATGATTCGTTTCCATGAAAATTAAATGGGCAATTTTTTTTGGTACCAGGAATTAAACTCAGGACCTCATGTTTGCTAGGCAGACCTCACTGTGATACTTGAGCTATATCCTCAGCCCTGAAAATTAAACAATAAATATGAATTGTTAAAAATTACTGTTGAATTAGGTTTGAATAGGACATCAGTAAAAAAAAAAATTTATAAAAACTGTTTGTTATCTCTTATTTTGTTATAAAATTTTTATTTTTTCATAAAATAAAGAAATAGAATTCTGCATTCCGACAGCTTTCTAAGTGCCTATGTTCCATCCCACAGTAATAAGATTTAAACTGGAAAGTGCCTAACAGATACAGGACATGCAAAAAAGAACCCACACTCCTGTCCCTAGACTTGTGGGCATGGAAAAGATACTGCCTTGCGCTGAAGGTTTGGAAACTACATATTGTGACTTGTTTTAAGCCAAAATGTTTAAGGTACACATGCATAAAGTTTTCATCAGCTTTCTCAACAAGTCACTCACTCATCCTGATCGCACCTCAATCACTGTCCATTCCTTTTTTTAAATAAAAGAGGAAAACATATTAACAATCACTGTCTATTCTTCATTGCCAGACTCCTCGCCTATGATAGACTAATGTTCTTCCAAACACACGGTTACTAAAACAATACCCCTAGAGTCAATTCAACCTAACTCAATCATGTTACATGTCATAGATTTCCAAAAATCAAGCCCATGTTCCAAAGGTGTCATAACAGAAGATTCTAAAAGGACCGTCTAAACATCACTATTGTATGAAGAGCGTCTGTAACTCAAGAAGAAAAAGACAAATAGTTTAATGGAAACATGAGCCAGGGACAAGAACAGACAGTTCACAAATAGCTAAAAAAAAAAAAAAAAAAAAAAGGAAACATGCCTAACCTCACTAGAGATAAGTAGAAATTAGCAATGAAACGGCACTTATTACCCATTCAACTGGAAAACATCTAAGTGACTGCTACCATCTGGTTTGGTTAGGGTGTGGGCATCGAACTGTTGCCTCCAGTTTCCTACAGATAGTAGAAATAAGTTTATATATAAATTTTTGGGTGATGGGCTCTTCAATATTTTCAGGCACAGCTAAAAAAAAAAGCTGCCCCTGAAAAAGAGGGAACTTCACTAAGTTTTAAACATAATTTTGAAACCAAACATAATTCTGAAACCAGAAGCATTTTTTAAAAAAATTTTTAAACCAGAAGCATTCTGAATAACAGCAGTATCACTGGAACAAAGGCATACTCTGAAGACTGTGGGAAGGACATCAGCGACTCTGACCCTCTTCCAGGTCTGCAGGCAGCACTAGGATGGCAGGCAGTCCTCGTGCCCCAGAGGCCTGGCACAGGGCTCCAGACAAGAGGCACGGGGAGGCCACACTGCCAACAGCTGGGACCTCTCTTTTTTCCTCAACCTGTGATTCTTCCCTGCACTCTCCTGTTACAGGTCTGAGTTGCCCTGGTTGGTTGGGAGGCGGCCTCAGCCTCCTTCATTCTTTGCTGTGTCTCAGCGCTCATGGCTGAAATAGACTCGCTGGTATTCGAGCCCTTATGACACCCAGAACCTACAATAAAACAAAGAACCAGCTTCCTGGGAGGATCTCTGAGCCAAGAACATAGTGTTCTATCTATACAATGAGATGCAGATTTCCCAATAAAAGGAAAATGCTTGATTTTTAGGAGATTGAATAAGATGGGAAAAAATTCCAGCTGGTTAAATTTATGGCAGTGAAAAAAGCCCAGTACGAGAATATTTCTTGTATGTGAGCCCAAGATGCTGTCACCTTGCCATGGACTGTTAAAGTACTCACTCACACTGTGCTCCCATCCGCAGAGCTGTGCTTAGAGGCAGCTGACATTGATCAGTAAACAGCAGCTCAGTTTTGCCAACCCTTCTCCCTTCTTTTTTTTGTGATACCAGAAATCAAGCTCAGGACCTTGCACTTGCCAGGCAGGCACTTGTGCTGCTGAGCTATATCCCCAGCCCAGTTCCCTCCCCTGAGATTAAGACCACTTCAGCTGAAATGCGGCTAGGGCAAAAGGTACAGGAGGTCATAGTTAAAAACTGGCCGGAAAGTATGATTGCAAGTTAAGATTATAAAAGAAACGTCAGTAATCCTCCTTCCTGTTCTATATTGGAAAAAGGAATACCACAAAACACAAGTCAAGCAGGCTCTGAGGGCTACCAAGGTAGGCTCTGGGGCAAGACTGCAGGTTATGACCCAGCACCATCACTTACCACCACCACTGCTTACCAGCCGTGTGCCTACATTGGTCTCCTGGCCTCTCTGTTCCTCTAGTTAACTGCCCATCTGAAATATGGGGTATCACACAGCTCCTCTCTGGTACTCAGCTTTCCATTACTATAATGAAAACCTGAGATAATCAACTTAAAAAGAGAAAAGGTTTATCGTGGCTCAGTTCGAGAAGTTTTACTCTGACCAGCTGGTCCCACTGGAGTAGGCCTCTGGCAGCACAGTGTGGTGGGGACACATGGCAGAACAAAGCTGCTCACCTCGTGGCTGGGAAGAGAAGAAGGGTGTGGGCTCCTGCTGTCCCCTTCAGGGGCTCCTGCCCAGTGACCGGAGACCTTCCACTAGATCCCAACTCCTGAAGGTCCTACCACTTCCTAGTAGCACCAAGCTGGGGGTCTTTGGGGGACGAAAGAGTCAAACTCTAGCTCACCTGATAGGGTCATCACAGGCAGCTGAGTTTCTACACCCAAAGTGCTGCTCCCACAGTAAACACCTAGAGAGCAGTCATTACTATTAGAAGAAAGAAGGTAGGGGACAGGAAATGCTGAAGGACCTATGCATTTGCCATTTGCCTGACCACTTGTATATAAGGTATTCACTCATATACTCTGCCCAAGCTATCTTGGGTCATTTCATGCCATATTTCCCCCAAAATGAGACCAAGTCTTACATTAATTTTTGCTCCAAAAGATGCAATAGGGCTTATTTTCCAAAGATGTCTTAGTTTTTTCATATACAAAAATATACATTTGGGGCTGGGGATATAGCTCAGTGGAATAAGCGCTTGCCTGGCAAGCGCAGGGTCCTGAGTTCGATCCCCAGTACCGCAAAAAAAAAAAAAAAAAAAATACATTTGTTCAAATACAGTCTTGTCATCTTCTTCTGGAGCACTGTCATAGTTCTCCAGGCAGGTGCTATGCCGCTCAGCTATATCTCCGGCCCCCCGTGTCACAGTTCTCCAAACCCTGCATTCTGGCCTGCTTTTCTGGCGACTCCATTTCTAAAGAACCGTTGGCCCCACTCTCTCATGTCCAGCAGTAGCGCTCTCTTTAAGTGAGCACGTCCTGTTCATGTAGCCTGCGCGTGGTACACAGCCTGCTGTCGGTGACTTTACCCCATGAATTCTTCGCCCAAGTCACGACCCCTTCCCTGCAGGCTGGGCGTCAGAGTTTCCATTAAATCAAGTGTCACCTGAAGACTTAGGAGACAGGAGTGGCTACAAAAATGATGGCAGTTAAGTTCGATGGTCCACATAAAAGTGATGAAAAATTGCAGGCACCAAAATTCAGAAAATTTTTATTACACATGAATGCAGTAAGTACATCCATTACAACACAGGATGTGTTGAATTATGAAGATTCATATTAGACACAACCATGCCCATTTGTTATCAACTGCATGCATTATTCATGGCTTCTGTCTGTATTCCAACTGATCATTTAGTGACAAGTCTTGAGCTAATATGTTACATACGGACTTACCTCTCATCCAAAGGCACCCACTTAAGTATCTATAAATACTTAATTACAATTCATATCACCATTTGTTTTCAGTATTAGTGTCAACAGCATTATTTTATGTTTAATCGTATATGAACATTACTCTATAATTCAATATATCATCATGTGTTGCCACAAATGTGCAGCACTACATGTGTTTGGCAGACAATCTTAACTGGAGATTATTTTTACGGTGGAGATTATATTAGGAGCAATCTCAAAAATCATGCTAGGTCTTATTTTCCCTAGGTCTTATTTTCGGGGCGAGATGGACTGTTCGACCATTTCCATCTGGCACTTACCATGTACCTCTGTGAGGTGTTTCAAGGCCGCCTACAGACACTCACTGTGCTAACTGGTCCCAGAAACACCTACTTCCTGTTTGTGTGTTCATTTACTTGCTTGCTCACTTGCTAAGTATTCAGTATGTGCCAGATAGTCTGCGGGTTCTTAAAACAGCCCATCAGGGCAGACCTTCAGTAAGTGAACAGTGAGGCAGAGGGCAGTCATGAATCACCATGAGTGCTGGGTCGGAGGCAGCAGATTTCTCCCCAGGTTCACTCCAGATTGAGACTAGTGAAAATGCCGTGTGCCAATTTGGCCTCAAAATCTTTGGATGCTCCTTCCACGAGGGTGGGGGAAGAGGCTGTGTTCCCTCCCCTTTGAATGGCAGCAGGCTTCTAAGTGTTTGATCTATAGAATGGGGCAGAAGTGACATTATGTGACAGTTTCTACCTCTGTCTCACCAGATGCCTGTCCAATGCTCCCTCCAGGGACACTCCCTCCAGGGACACTCCCTCCAGATGCTCAGCCGTCGTGCTGTGAGGAAGCCCAGGCCACACGGACCAGCCACATGTAGCCAGCCTGGCTCTGTGCAACTCAGACAAGCCTGGGTTTCACGTCATCTCAGCCTAGGGGCCAGCTGATGGTGAAGAGGCTTCCACATATTGGGCGTGGTGGTACATGCCTGAAATCCCGGAACTCTGGGAGGCTGAGGCAGGAGGATTTTAAATTCAAGCTTAGCCTGTAGCCTTGAGCTTAATTTTTTTTTTTTTTAATTTGGAGACAGTAACATGCTGTCTCCAAATAAGAAAAGAAAAGGGTAGGGATGTAGCTCAGTGCAAAGGGTGGCACTGGGGAGGAGAGAGTTGGATAAAAGCTTCCACATGTCTCTGGCCACCAGCCATTTGAGTCACCCCAGCTATTCAGTTTTCACAAGCATCCCTACCATGTCCTAGTCTGATTCTGACCACATAACCTCTGGATGTGATAAAATGGTTCTGGTTTTATGCCACTTAGTTTCGAGTATTTTGTCACCAACAATGGAATGATCCTTACAGAAAAAAAGAGCAACACCGTGGCAGGCCCTGGGCAGTCTAGAGCAGGGAGCTATGTCCAAGAAAGAGTAAATCCCTCAAATATCGCAGTGGGTAAACCCTTTTAACACTTTGACCCCATTTATAATGTTTACAACTCCTTCATTTATTCAGCAGCCAGCAAATGCAGTATCCAGTAAGTGCTAGTATGTGACAGGCACTATTCAGTGCAGGATAAAAATCTTTGTCCTCAGGTGTTTAAGATTTAGTGGAGAAAACAACACCATGGACAAATAAACAAAGACAAATAAACCCTGTTAGACAGGGCCTGAGGAGAAGAAAGAAGAATGAGACTGAGAGGAGGAAATGCAGTATCAGAGATGAGGCTAGACCTTGAGAAACGATGGCCGAGAAAGGCCTCCTCGAAATGACTTGAATAAAGTCCTGTTCTGGAAAGGCCCAGGCTGGGCCCCGCCAGCCCCACCTGGCTCTCCCCTCCTCCGCACCTGCTCCTTGTCAGCTGCCCAGCCTGTTCAGTGGGAACTACTTTCCTGAAGGGCTACTTGGCAACAGGGTACAAAAGCAAGAAGAGAATCATACCTTTCGACCTAGAAATGCTTTTCTTGGAATGAAAGGAAATGATACAACACATAAAATAAACCATTTGGACAAAGATATAGTAATTATAGCAGTGTTACTCATAATAGTTAAATAAAAACTGAAATGTTAATTGCTGAACAGTTAGAAAAATAGTCATAATACCTAACATTTTATGAGCAATGACCATGTGCCAGGCACTGGATCAAGCACTTTGTTGGATTCTCTCACTTCACCATCACAAAAACCTTATGAGTTAGCACTGTATTATCCGTGTTTCTTTATTTAAAAAAAAATCTTGTTCAAGCTTACATCTGAGGAAGTAGCAAGTGATCACTATTTTATCACCTTTATTTAGTTTGAGTCATGACTTTATTGTGGTCATCTGATTTTGGTTAAATTCCTTTTAACTTCTCTAAGCCTCATATAAAATATAAAATGAGAACAAGAAAAGTATTACAGGATTAACAAAGATTAAGTCCAAATTGTGTGAAAGCAATTAAAGTAGAATCCAAATGAAAAGTATCTACAGCCACCCAGGTGATAACTCTGCACATCATATGTGCTGGGCCCCATTCTAGTCATTCTACATGCCAAACTGAACAGTTGAAATTTTAGATTTTATACAGCAGTGTTTTAACTAGGGCATTACAAGGAGATCTGTGTTTTAATGTTGCTTTACAAGATTATCTCAGGGTTACAAAATTGGAACTTTATCTTAAATTCCAGGTCCTCAAACTTTATAAGGTCTTTCATAAAATCCTGGTGTGATTGGTCCAGAGGGCAGAGAGGCCTCAAACAGTGGTGACCTGGGCAGCATTGAAGCAGTGGTGTCTGTAACCCATTGACTTGCCACAGGAGAGGCAGGGTCCTCACCCTGAACAGCTGTGGCCAGCATTATGGAACCTTGGCAAGAGAAAAGCAGAGACCTCAGAACACAGGAAGAGGCAGGGCATTCTGAAGGAAGTCAGAGAGGACTTCTCCACTGCTCTACTGCTGGGAGGCCATGAGGAAGGTTATCACTGTTGCCTGAGGAAAATAACCCAGAACCATCAAATCCCAGGCAGTTTTGCAACTGGTTCCACAAAATAGGAACTGATACAGTGCCAGGTTCCCATGCTAGTGAGCTCAGCTGAGTAACAGAAGACAGAAGGCCCAAACAACCCAATCATCACCCAAACCTGGCAGGAGGTCAGCCTTTCCTTGCCCCAGAATAAAATCAGAGACTTACCCCTTCAAGCACCCTCTATCCACCCTTCAGTCCAGAAAAATCCAAGGAAGGAGAAAGTGACCATCATGACCTTCCACATTCTAGTTACTTGTTGGTCACTTCCTTTCACCATAATAAACATGGTAAAAGGAAAGGGTTTCTTCTGAATCTCAGTTCTGGAGGTCCCAGTCTCCGACTGGTTGGCTCCACTGCTCTGGGCTTGTGGTGAGAGAGCCCATCATGGTACATGGTAAAGCCAAATGGCTCACCTCGTGTCCAGGAAGCAAAAGGAAGAGGAAGGGACTGGGATCTCACAGTTCCCCTCAGGCTGCTAGCAGTGACCCAGAGACCTCCTTCCAGGCCTCCCCCCTTAAAAGTTCCACCACCTCCCAGTAGCACCATCCTGGGGACCAGGCCTTTAACACACTGGCCTTTGAGAAACAGTCAAGCTCCAAATCATAGCATTAGTCTTACGGATTTTACCATAGGTTTTTCAGTTTGTTTTGTACTTTTGCATAGCATCTCTTCTGCCATTCTTTTCCCCTTCCCTCAGCCTAGGGTGGAAGGTAATATAACCTTCATAACAATGCTCATAACAATGCTTAGAGGTTGTGAGCACTGCCATCTTATAAATGAGAGAGCTAAAGCTCCCTTAGTTAAATAATATGCTTATTGGCCCTGAAACAAGGCCAGCAGTTTTCTGAAGCTGTTGGTTTCAAGCAGGAGCCTAAAGTGGTATCTTTCTATGGTCTGTTGGCCATTTCAGAACTTTAGAAATGTAATGATCAATTCATTAGAAAGAAACAAATAACTAAATAAATTTCACTCCACCCGGCCCCCATGGCATACCAGGTGCTCCGTCTCATGCCTGGAGCTCCACCCAGCCTCTGGGCCATGCCAGGCACTCTGCCTGGCCCCTGGGGCATGCCAGGCACTCCACCATGCTCCTGGAGCTCCGCCTGGGCCCCGGGATGGCCCCAACGACTCGCCTGAGACTATAGATGCAGATGCGCTGACAGAGCCTAGCAGTTCGCTGTGTAACCCCGCCTACCCAGCCGGACACCCGACGGCTGCGAGGGCTTGCCAAAGGGTGCTTCTCCACCTCCTGCCACAGTAACTTGTGTACACCCATGTAATACACAACATATTTAGAAGCAGCCAAGTCTCTGCCCATAGTAAGAGCATGAGGGAGTAAAAAAACCAAAAGTGCAGTTATTACCAGTGGGAAGATCACTGACAGGGTGTTAGAACAACGGAGGTGAGGTGGAGAAAACTGATCAACTGAATGAGCCATCATCTATGTAACTGAGTAGTAAAGACGAAGATAACATTATGTAATACAACATCCAGTGGTGGCCCCCTACTATTTTCTCTGTAACTTGGTATTTCCTTTATTGTTTTTGTGTTAACAAAGGCAAAGACAACACTATGTAATACAGCATCCAGTGATGGTTCCCTACTGTCTCCTCTGTAATTTGGTATTTCCTTTATTGATTTTGTTATAACAAATACGAAGATAGCATTATGTTATACAGCATCCAGTGCCAATTCCCTACTATCTTCTCTATAACTTGGTATTTTCTGTATTGTTTCTGTTGTTATTCCAGGTTCTTTTGTCTTAAAAATAAAATTAAAAAATAAAATAAATAAATAACATGCTCAGGTTCCCCCACTGAGTAAGTTGTTGAGCTAGATTTAAACTTGTATCTTTTAGCTCCAGACCCTTCCCATCAGTCTATATGTAGGCCTCCTAATCAATGAGGTGGACAAAGCAGTCCATGTGTACAAAGATCTGCTTGGTACACCATGTCACCACGGCTCTATCTGGCCCACACTCCAGACATGAGGGTCCCGCTACCAACACACACATAGCACAACCCTTGGTAAAAAGGGACCTCCGCCTGGAAAGGGGACCAACTGAGTCCTGTTAGAACACTGCACAAGGATCGGGAGGGAGGCCTAAACTTCCGGGCCTGACAGCCATGGTGCTGACCACAACCTTGAGAAAATGAGAGAGTAATTAGAAGGCAGAGCCCACAGACAAAGATTGAATCAAGTTTCCAAAATAGTCTCCAAAATGAAAGATCCGCATGGTACTGCAGTGACAGTGCTGGAGCCTGACTCTTCCACGTACCGCCCATTTCCTGCAGGCCGCTGTGGGGACAGTGCAGGGAGCTGTACCAGCGGCACAGTGGTTTTCATCCAGCCACAGGAGCTCCCCAGCCATCTGCATGCCTGGGACAAGATGCAAGGTGGCACCGTGTGGCCCTGCTCTGAGATGCTTGTAGCTGAGTGACAATGCAAGCAGCGATGCAAACACAGGGCCCGAGGTTAGTCTAACCAAGGGAAGTTTACCTCAAGAATGCAGTTTACCTGCCTTGATAGTTGGAAATCAATCAACTTGATTCAGCATATTACTACACTAAAGCCAAGCTGGGCAAACTAAGACCCATAGGCAAAGTCCAGCCTGTTGTCTATTTCTACGAATAAAATTTTATTAAAACATGCCTATGCTCATTTGTTTACTTATGCTCTATGGCTTTTTCCATGCTGCAGTGCCAGAGCTGATACTTGTGTCAAGAAGATGGCAAAAGTGAAAATATCTACCATCTGTCTCTCTACAAAAGCATCTACCTATGCCTACACTAAACTATTAGGAGAGAATCCTTCCAGACATTAAACCGCAGTAACTGCACCTCTCTTTGCGTTGTTCTTTTTTTTTTTTTTTTTTTTTGGTACCAGGAATCAAACTCATGACCTCAGGCTTAACAGGAAAGCACTTATGCTGCTGAGCTACATCCCCGGCCCTCTTTGCCTTGTTCTACAAATCCTGCTGGGAGGCAGATGAGCTTTAGAATCGTAGAGTATCAGGGTTAGAGGTCAGGCCACTTCATCCCATGGCAAAAATAACCCACATAGGACTTCTCTTCCTCCTTCCCACAGGTCACGCCCCCAGGTAGAAGCCTCAGGGTTCTCTGGAAGAATCTGGTACAGGCTTGTCTTGGTTACTTTTCTCTCACTGCTGAGACAAAATACCCAACGCCCAAAATGAAGGAAGGAAAGGTTTACTTAGCTTACAGTTTGTGGAGGTTTCAGTCCATACTTAGCTGGTTCAGAGGCAGTGTGGCACATGACAGAGGGCAAATGTTCATGGTGGCAGAGCACAGCAAAAACAAACAGAGCACAAGGGAGGAATATGGGCAAGCAGCCTCTTTCTCTCCCTTACATTGTAAACAGGCTGCCCCCACCCAGGGGGCGTGTAGCTCTCACACAGTCTCCATGCCCTCCTCTTCCACAGGCTCAGGATGTGTACAAAGTAAGCACCCTGGCTTCCTGCTGAATCACTCAGCCAAACCTCTAAACTCCCCAAGTTGACACAATATATCAACCATAACAGCATCTTAGTAAAGCTGTCATTTTGAATGCTTGAAGGTAGGAAACTAGTTCTGCACCACTCACTTCCCAAGCCTTCTCTAGAAAAGGAGGCTACAGAGAAGAAAAGACTCACATGAATGATCTAAGCATTGCCTTAGCAAAACATAAAAGAACTAAACCCAGAGCACACAGGAGAAGTAATGAATAGAAGAAATCCATGAAATTAAAAACAGAAAAATAAAAATAGAGAAAAAGCAAAGAGACCAACTGCTGGTTCTTTGAAAGGACCAATGACCAAACTCCAGCCAGGCTGAGCAGGAGTAAAAGAGAAGACATGAACTCTAAATACCAGGAATGAAAGAGAAAAACATCACTAATGTCTTGTTCCCAAAGACATTAAAAGGATAATAGGCAAATAATATAAACATTCTACTTTTTAGATGAAATAAACTACTCAAAGATACAAATGACTGAAAATCACAAGAAGAAAGGAATAACCTGAATAGTTCTACATTTATTAAAGAACTTATTTGTTGGGAAAACTATCACAGGAAAAGTAAAAACAACTTCAGGAAATTTTAAAACCTGAAGGGATAAATAATAACGGTTCCTTACAAATTTTTCCAGAAAATAGGAGAGAATGCCCCCCCAACTCCTACTGTAATGCTGTCGATGCCCTGACACCAAAATCAGACAAAGACATTATAAAAAAAAGAAAACTAAATCAATATCCTTCATGAACGCAGACACAAAAACCTTGACAAAATATTAAGCTGAAGCTGAATCTAGCAATATATAAAAAGATTAATAATACATCATGACCAAGTGGAGTTTATTCTGGGAATATAAGGCTGCTTAGACCCTGAAAAAAGCAGTTACTATGATTTAGCACATCAACAGACTAAAGCAGGGATCAGCAAATGATGACTGGGCAAACTGCGACCCAAAGGCCTAACCCAATCTGTGCTGGTTTTGTAAATAAAGGTTACTGGGCCACAGGCAACCTCATCGGTTTTTGTTTGTCTAAGGCTGTTTTCACGCTATGTTGGCAAAACTGCATCACTGAGTAGAAGTCTAGGAGAATTGAGTAAAGAGTTGAACAGAGACCTGAGCCACAAAGGCTAAAGTATTAACAATGTGACTATGATGGCTTGTTTTTCACTCCTAAAAACTCATGTGACACCAAATGTGTAGGGTCACAACAGACAAGTCTCTAAGACTTCAGGTTCTAACAGGGAGTCCCATCACTCAATTCCAACATTTACCCACCTGGAGTTCACAAAGGACCCCACAAGTTAAGGGTTCAATCTCATAAGACTACCTCATTCCAGATGCCAATCCCAAGTCCTGGCCTCCAATATTACTGACTGGCCACCTATACATCAAAGATTCCTGAACTCCCTCCTCAGATCCAGGAACTCTGACACATTCCTTACTTAACATGCATGGGTTATTATACACAGTACAACTCAGGGTGACCAGGTTGATGAGAGGCATAGGACAACATATGTAAAGAGGGGCACAGAGCTTTCCCACCCTTGCCTGGCACACACCTTGCCAACATCATAATACATTTACCAACACAAACACTCTTAATGTAGGAGTTTTTATGGAGGTCTCATTACATTACACTGAAATGACTGACTACATCACTAGCCATGAGTGATTAGCTCAATTTTTAGCCCCTCTCCTCTTCTTGGAAGTTGGGGAAGGGCTCAAAGTTCCAACTTTCTAATTTCGTGGCTGTACAGGTGTGGTGGTGTGTGCCTATAATTCCAACACTTGGGAAGCTGAGGCAGGAGGGTCCTAGTGAGTTTAAGGCCAGCCTGCCCTACATAGCAAGACCCTGTCTCAAATAAATGAACAAACAAACAAACAAACAAACAAATATACATACATACTCAGGATAGCTAAGGTAATTGTACTATTAATTTCTATTGGTTTATTCAAAGGAACAGTTAATATTTAATTGTTTGATCAATCTTGCATGCCTATATCTAGTAATTTGAGCAACTACTGGAAAGATAACAACAGCTAATACAACAACCATTGTTAGTTTCCTACCATCTTCTTTTGAAATTCTGTATCGTTTTTGTATTGTTTTGTTTTTGTCTTTGTCTTTGTTATTTTGTTTCTGTTCTTTTCTCTTTAAAATAAAAAAATTTAAAAATAAATAAATACTAATCACATGGCTGGTTCCTCCAACAAGCAGCCCCCGTGCTGAAACTACCAGGGGCCTCCAGGCATCACTCCATCAGCAAAAGCTCAAGTACAGTTGAAAGGCGATTGTTATGAGTAACCCTGACATTCCCCTCACCCCCATCACTTAGGAAATTTTTAGGGCTTTAGTTCTGTGCCAGGAACTACAGATGAAGAACAAATAAATATTTCTTATAAATCACAATATCACACTGACCTCATGAAAAAGTTTGCCAACTCAGGCAAAAGAAAAATATAAACAATATCTTCTCAATAGATTTTTTTAAAAAAAGGATATTATCCTCTCTCTCTCTCTCTCTTTCTCTCTCTCTCTCTATGTGTGTGTGTGTGTGTGTGTGTGTGTGTGTGTGTGTGTTTCAACAAAGTAGGTAAACTCCCTTATCCTGGTAAAGGACATCTACAAAAAACCTACAGCTAGCATCAGACAGAACAATACAAACCTAAATGCCCGCCCCTCAGACTGGAGATAAGGCAGTGAGAGCTGTTTTCATCCCTCCTCCTTACCATTATAGCAGCAACTGTAACCAGTACAAAAATGCAAGAAAAATAAAAGTCAAACAGGATTGGAAAAAATAAAATCTTATTTGTTTATTTTAGCTTGTGGGATTGAGCCTAGGGCCTTTGTATTTAACTATATCTTCAGCCCTCTTTATGCTGTATTTTAGATAGGGTCTTGCTAAGTTGCTAAGTTGTCAGAGCTGGGATCAAACTTGAGATCCTCCTGCCTCAGCATCCCAGAGTACTGGGATTACAGGTATGTGCCACCACGCCCAGCAAAATTCTCTTTATCTAGAGATCACAGGATTACTATGAAAATCTCAAAGATTCTACAAAAAATTACTAGAGCTAATAGAGTGTAGAAAAGTCAAAGTATGTAAGATTAATAAATAAAATTCAATTAAAAATAAAATAAATGGCCAGGCATGGTGGTGCATGCCTATAATTCCAGCACTCAGGAGGCTGAGGCTGGAGGATCCTTTCAAATTCGAGACCAGCCGGGGCTACAAAGTGAGCTTAAGGCCAGCTGGAACTGCATAGCAAGACCCTGTCTCAAAAAGAAAAAAAAATAAATAATTAAGTAAAATAAAATAAAGACTGCTGCTCAGTGATAAAGCATTTGCCTAGCATGTGAAAGGCCCCTGTTTTGATCCCTAGCATCATGGATGGATGGATGGATGGATGGATGGAAGGAAGGAAGAAGAAAAGCACAAGGAAATAGTTTAGAGATAGACAAGGGCTAAAAATTGGTTCTATACCTCAGCGTCCTATATTGTTTAAATATAAATTTTAATTCATTGATTACAATTAGATCCTAACTACATTAGGCTCCCAAATTCTCTCTAATATTTTGTTACACTTTATTTAAATTTTTAAAAATCCATTAAGATTATTAATCAATTGAATTTATAAGTACTAACAGTGAACAAATGGAAAACAGAATTTCACCAAAAGTGCACCAAAAACATAAAATGCATAGCTATAAACCTAACAAAGGAGATTCAACAGGTATATGCTAAACACTACTAAATACTTATGAAACATCAAAGAAAGCCTAAATAAATCGAAAGCCATGGCTAATTGATGAACTGGAACACCCAACATTAAGAAATCAATTCCCCCCAATTTGATCTATAGGTTCAATGTAATACCAGTCAAACTTTCAACACAATTTTATACAGACAACAAGATGATCCTAAAATTTATATGGGAGGCAAAAGATCCAGATTAGCCAAAACAATTTTGAAAAGAAAGAAGTGAAGGACACAACTTAATTTCAAAACTTTTGATGAAGACAGTGTGACACGACTAAAAGGACAAGTACTTGAGTCAACAGAAAGAAATACTCAGAAACAGTCTCCCACACACACCTTCAACTGCTGTTCAACAAAGATACAAAAACAATTCAATCAGGAAGGACACTCTGTCACATGTGAACAGTGGTCATTCCTATGCAAAAAAAAAGACCTTTCAGCCTTGCCATGTACTAAAATTAACTCAGAATGGATCAGACCTAAATGTAAACCCTAAAACTATAAAATATTTTGAGGAGAGAATTAGAGAAAAGCCTAATGAATTCACATTGTGTAAATTAGAGTTCTTACATCAACACCAAAAGCACAATGCATTTTTAAAAATTGATAAATTAGATGTCATCAAAGTTAAATTCTTGCTCTACAGAACGCATTTGTGTGTGTGTGTGTGTGTGTGTGTGTGTGTATTGGTGGAATTGCTCTGTACATCAACTGCATGACTATATTTGTCAAAACTCAGAATTATTCACATTAAAATGGGTGGATTTTACTCTTATAAACTTTTTTTAAAAAGAGGAAAAAATGTCTTCAAAAACTTCCATTCTGATGCAGCATTGAAGTTACTATGCTCCTAGAGGAATGCCTGTCACTTGCCAAGCGATGGAAAGAAAAGGCAGTAAGAGCTGCCGAGTTATCAGGCGAGAGCCCAGGCTTGCTGGGAAAAATCCATGGGATTGACGCATGTGCAACGGATGATTTGTCTGGTACTGAATCTTTTATTTTTCCAAAGTCTCCTGCTAACTTTTACAAGAGGATATTTAACTTTTCACAATATTATTACTTAGGGAAAAAATATAACATAAGCCTAACTAAGGAAGTGTAGGTAAAACCCTTGTCGACTTCAGTATCCCTCACAACACTCTGTCAATTCTCAAGGTGCTGAAGATGTCAAAATCATGGGTGCACACAAAAGTGGCCAAGGAAAGCTTATCTCGCTTGGGCCCATAGAGACAGAAAGCCCAGATAACATTAGAAAAAAAAATCAAAGCCAGCAAGACCTTTTTTAAAAAAGAAAACTATTTCTCATGAGCAAGTGTATCCCAGGGAGCCAAAGATGAGTCAACATTCAAAAATCGGGAGCATGGGTGAAAAACAACATTTTATCTTGAAAACATGTGTAGCTCTGACAGTCACAGGTCACAGGATCTTTATATTTCAATTGTGATCATGATGAAGAAACCAGTATGCAACTGTACGAATAAGGGCATCTTGTGATTTATAAAGATTTTTAAAATTCTGTATTTTACAGGAAGTGCTTGTTTTCTGAAAAGAGACAAATGATGTGAATCTCACAGCTTGTGGTAATTTGGAATAAAAAAATGGGAGGTTTCATCCTACTATACAATGATTTATTTTTTCTCTTCTTGTTAATTTTAGAGAATTATTCTTAATACACAAATAAAAAAAAATAATTACGCAATGAAAAACCAACCAGGATAGATTCCCAGCTTTGCTGCCCTTGGAGCTCACAGGAGTTAAATCAGAGATTTCCTCACCTCACTGAGCTAGTCCAGGCTGGGGACCAGAGAGCTAAGGATTACTTCTCAAACAAGATTCTCTGGGATTTTGTTACCAGCAGTTCTGGAACATCTACTATGAGAAAAATCCGGGCATTCGCCATGTCTCTCCCTTAAAGCTTTTTTACTATTGTTATGAATATAAAATATGGCATAAAAAAATTAAAGTTAAAAACATTCCCTAAAAACACATGTCATGTTACCTTAAAAAGAATGTTTCAGGGACTAATTGCTACAGAAATTGAGGCCCAAGAGGTCAGCAGCAGCCTCCATCTGGAGGCAGTGCCTGGCAGTTATTAAGAACTCAACTCATTCCCAGAACAATTATTTCAGTATAGAAAAACTTTTCAATCAAAGTCACAAGTGAAGAACCTCACAGAGAGGATGACCTCATGGTCAAAGCAGAGACAGGGAGGTGCACATTACGGGAGAAGTTCAGTTGGTCCAATTGTTGTGGGATGGAACTGGTTGTGACTGTTTCAAGACTGAGCTTGGAATCAGACTGTGGGGCCCCTTGAACTTTGGGTTAAGGTTGTCTTGTGAGAAGCAAGGAGCCACAAGAGTTTTCTGAGGTCAGACTGTGCTTTAAGATTAACAAAAAGCCATCAAACTATACAATGTACTTAGACCACAAAGGGGCCATGGCTAATACAGCAAATGTAAGCTAGAGCAGCCTGGTCATGAGAAGCAGCAATGTGAAAGTAAAGCCAAGGTGTCTCTGCCTGGGAAAATTGGGATGCCCAGCGGGGAGGATCCGAGCCCTACACTGCTGCAACAAGAAGCTTATGAACTCCCTAAAACATCTCACATTGAAACAACAGTGGGTAAAGTCAGATATAATTGTACTAACTGAAATGACAGGGTTTTTGGTAGTAGTGATGGGCAGGTTGCCAGGAAGATCTGTGTGCCAGCGGGCATGCTCTACAGCAGCGGAGACCTGGAAGGTGAGGTCACACAGCAGGGGATAGCGCTGGAGCTTGGTCTCAACCCTCAGGCTTGTTCCTGCTCTTTCACATAGCCCAGGAAGCCCGGCCCCAGAAAAGGAGAGCGGCACTTCTGCCAGGACCAGCGGGGCCCTTCAAAGCCTGGACCTCTTTCCTGGACAATGCCTGCAAAAGACGGTGCGTTCTAAGGTGTCAAGGATGGCTGACAAAACAGCACCAGCTACAGGACAGGAAGTAGCAAGGGCTGGGACTTTAAGGGTAGATAGAATATGTATGGGGAGATGCAAGGTACCCAAGAACCCTGGAGGTGGACAGAGTAATCAAAGTCAAACCAGAAAAGGAAGGGTCCCTCACCCTGAAGCACGCTCGGACTAAAGAGGACAGTCTTCAAGCACCCTAGAGAGCCCAGGGGAGCAGATGGCGGAACCAATTAGTGCCCATTTCTTGGGCCTTTCACCTTCCCATTGTCACCCACCCCCGTCAGAACAGGTACAGCGATAAGAACTCTGGCTGACTCTGGCTCTACCACGTGGCTTCTTAGGCCAGTTTCCTTCTCGGTCCAAGGCAAAGGGGAGGTGGACCTCTTTCCCCCAGGCCTAATGCCTGCAGTTCTACAAGTGGGAAATAAGTGACAGTAAATGAAGCATAAGAAGCGAACACAAAGCCCTAGCAGCCTAGAAACTCTCACTCTGGCCATATAATTCCTTCTTGTTAGCATAAAATTAAAACAAACCAATTCCAGGAATATTTTGCGCAGCAAGGAAAAAACAAGTCGAGAAATGAAAACCACCCCCCCGAAATAAACCTCAGGACAAGCCAGCATGCGTGGGTGGGAGTGCATCACATGGTCAAAGTTGTTGCACCAGGTTCCAGCACAAGAATCTCTAGACACTGGAGCCAAACGCCCCTGACCTCTTCTCTCCTGCCAATGCCATCCTTCCTTCCCCTCATCTTGGCGGCCTTCCCCCATCACTCCAGTACCTGAATTTCTTGCTACCATTTATTCCTCTTAACTGAGTACAGCAAAGAACTTGGAAATTATGAGTTGTCCCTATTTTCTAACTACTTCATACCTGTTAGTTGCTTCTTCACATAGATTCAAAGTCTCTCAGGCATCAGACTTTGTTATATAATCCTGCACAGAGCTAGTTGGAGAGTAGGTACCTAATTATGTTTGTTGGCTGATTTACAAGTCACTCTATAGACACAGAGGATACTATGCAATATGTATAGCAATAACTATTCCTTCTTTTATGCCACCTTTTGTATTCATATATTCATTTAATTTTTATGGACAGCTTCATGGTCAGAGGAGAAAACTGAAGCCAGCTCACAGGATTTCGATACCAGGCCCAAGAACACCCAACCTATAAATGGAAGGATGGAGCTGAACCCGAGAGTAACACCAGTTGTCCTGCTACTACCTCCTGCCAGGATCTGAATAAGCGCTGCTGTGTAATAGAAATTCTCAATCTCTGAGAACAAAACAAATCAACACATCCTCATCTATGAAGGCCTGAAACTTAATGGTTTGTCCCTAAATGATTATAAGAAATGCATTATAAGGTCCTGGATAAAGAAATCAGATCTAAAACTCCAGAGGCAGGAAGAAACATCAAGAAGGAAATCTGAAAGAAAAGGAAATCCTCTCCTTATCCTCTTCTTTTGTTCCCAAGGGACTTCCTGTCCCCAGAGGGCTTAGCACTCAATAGGCAAGCGGAGAGAATGGAAAAGAAGTACCAACTGCAGGGGGACAGGGTGACCCTGGGAAATTCGAGAAGCTGGATCTACACAAAAATTCTCAGAGCTTCCTAGTGGGGTGCCCACTGTGAGCATTTGCTCTCATACACCCAAGGACAGGGAACAGGAGGGCCAATGGAAAGAAAGTTATGAATATATGCAAGTCCAGCTTCCCCTTGTCCCCAAACTTCAACCGAGGATCAATTCTTGCTGGCCCTGCTCTGCCCCAGGCCAGATGGGCTGGCTGCCCCAGTTAATTTCATAAGGGTTGCAAGTCCTGGCATCCTGAGTACATGTGTCAAAGCAGAAGGGATGTGCCTGCTGACCTGCAGTAACAAATGCCAAGGTCCAGCCACCCTCAGTGTGTTCTGAGAGCTGTATTTGCTCAACCTGCTGGCTTCAAACTAACAGGGAAGTCTGCAACCAACACTTAAGAAGGAAAAAAGGCAAAGTAGTCTGCAGAGCAGCAGATGACTCCTACAGATGGAGGGGTGTGGCTCACAGGGCAGGCTGCTGGCCACACTTCACCTCCACGCCTGTGGCACAGAGGCTGGGGAAGAAAAGGAATGGCTTGGTACTTGTGGCTGTGACACTACTGTCTGAACTTTGGAATTACTGCTCATGGTCCCTTGATTCCATTCCCCCCATGACCCCCCAAAAGACCCACCAGAGTAAGTGTCCACATACAGGCTCACGTCCTCTGCAGGGACCCTTCACTGGCCAAAGGATAATGAGTCAACATTCAAGCTGAATGAGGACAGTATCTTCTGTGGGGAAGGGTTACTGCTCTCTAAATGTTACCACATTTGCAGAAATGGTAAGACACAAACCCTTTAAAAGTACAGTTTCCCAACCTGTGTATATTGGTTTCAGTTGGGGTGGGGCAGCTGGCCTTGCAAGTGGCCTTTGTGACTATTTCCAGAATACCACAAACATGGGACATTAGGTCCATGTTACTCATCTTATATTTTGAGGGACAAAAGTTAAAGGGTCATTTCCATAGAAAACGAGTCCATAGTGACCCCAGCACATTGACAGTCTAAACCTCCAAGGCTGGTAAAGACCTCCCCAGCCTCCCCAGGACACCTCCCCAATCATGGGCCCTGCAAGGTCTCCATCTCCTTTGCACCACTCAGACCAGTCACCTTCTCCCAACTCCTCCCCACTCACCTGGCAACCAGAGCCCTTGCCTGCAAGGATTGCAGTCTCCTGTGTTCCAGGCAGCAGGTAGGTCTTCTGGACCTCAGCGAGATCTGGCCTAAGTCTACTCCATACCTGATCACAAAGATCGGGCTCCTAGGAGAACAGTCTCCTGCCAAAGGGGTCAGCAAACCTCACACAAAGCAAAACTACTCCAAGGTGCCAGCTGCCCTGCTCCTCAGCTGGCCAGTTACCACACTACCACACAAAAGAAACTGAATGAATTCTTCACGGTGGGACAGTTCTCTTGGCTCACAACTAATGGTGTATGAAGACCAGTGTCCTTTCATACCACCAGTGACTGAGGGGACAGACCTGTCCATCCTGGTGAAAAGCTCCCGTGCATGTCCCCAAAGTACCCACTACCTGACTCAGTATCCAGCGTCCAACTACTCCCTACTCAGAACCATTGGCTCAGGCTCCTACTTACCCCCACTCCAGACTCCAGCCCACCCTGAGGCTGGGAGAGAAGCAGACAATCCCACCCCAGGCACAGAATACTGTGGTGCACCGACCACACCCTCCGCAGTCCCTGCAGTTTGAGACAGGGAGAGGCCAAGGCAGTGGACCACAGAAGAGAGAGACGAAGGAGGTCAAGAATTTATGAGAAAAGAGATAGCACAGCAGAAACAAAAGCGAGAGGAACAAAAATGAATCTGTTGGAAACCAAAGTGCCTTTTAGTATCCCAATAAAATTTCCAGAACCATCCACACTTCCCCCTGGAGACTTACACTGTGGACCCTTGATGCTGTGAAGTGTGTGTGGACAAGTCTTCCTAAATGTCCTCTCAAGCCCCCATTTGGAAATAACTTTGGGACAAGTTGTTCACTGTGACAAAAAAGATTACAGCAGCCTAGGGAAGAACATAGCCCCACTTGGAAGGAAGCGGTTCTAGAACTGGAAAGGACGGTGGTGGGGGGAAGGGTGATGGCAAAAAACAGTGCTCGAGCCTGGCATCTACCCACTGTCCAGGGGGACCCTACCCCACCCTGCTCCCTGAATCACAATAACCACTTTCATCCCCATAGATCCCAATGGAGCTGGGTTTTTCTTCCTCAGACCCACAGAAAGCCCCCCCTCGCACCCTCCACACCCCAACTTTGAAAAAACGCCTGGAAACCGTCTTCCCAAATGCACATCCTCGCATCCGCAACAGCATTCTTAGAGACTCAGGCCATTGTGTCTTGAAGGCTTTAGATCCCCAAACTCAAGGGAAGGGCTCTTAACCAACGAGGACGCACGTCTCTTTGGAATTAGTTCACTCAAAACTTTGCAAACGCAGTGGTCCGTGAACAGGGTACTAGACACGGCACCCAGCTAATGCGAAGGAGGCAGAGCACCGCTTGGGCGAGGTGTACCGCATCGAGCGAAGTGTCGCCAGGGTCGCCACGTCCCCACCCCGGGGCGACCTCCCCGCACCTCCCGCGGTGCGCTGGGACACGGACTCCGCGTGGCGCCCCGAGTCCTCCTGCAGGGGGCGGAGGCTGGGAGTGGAGCCCTGGTCTCCTCCTCGGAATGACCGCATCCCTCGGCCAAAGGCACCCACTTCGCATGATTCCCTCAGGGGTGACCGCGTCGCTGACCCCAGCGCCTCACCTCCTCCAAGAAAACCCTGGCTGCCTGCACCCCCGGGCTCGTCTCCCACAGGGCGCCCCGCACCCCGCCCCCCGCCCCCCGGGAACCGCAGCGGCCGGGAGGACAAAGCGTGGGGCGCGCTCACTCACCGCGCGGCGGCAGCGGCCGGCGGGCCGGGCAGCGGCCGCGGAGAGGGCTCGGCGCTCGGGGCTCGGGCTGCGGGTCAGCGCCGGAAGCCGGCGGGCGGGCGGGCGTGGAGGCCCCGCAAGCCGGGCGGGCGAGTGGCCGAGCGAAGCGCGGGTGGGAGCGAGGAAGAGCGCGACCGCGTTAGGAGTCCGGACTCCGACTGCCCAGCCGAGCTGCACGCGCTGATTTGCATGTCATTTGCATGGCGCTCCGGGAGTGGCCCCTTGCCCTCCTGCCACGCCCTCCGCGCTGGGCTGGGGAGTCTAGAGCCGAGGATCCCAGCGAGGCACATCAGGGTTCTAGACCGCGTGCCGGTCCAGGGAGCCAGCCGCCTGGGTTTGAGATGCCGGGTCTGCATCTGCCCAACGCCAGGCAGTACAGGCCGTGAGATCACCCTGGGAAACGTGCAGTGGAAATCTTAACAGTAACTCCCTTTCTCTTGGATAACATCTATCAAAAACAATAACGGGCGGAGTAAGTCTCCCTCAAATGATACGGCTATCGTTTTCTGAACAAAAGATCGTAAAAGACTTGCTCACTTTCAAAGTTAGAAATGTTATATGCAATTATGTTCAGTGAATGAAAAAACACAAAATTACATAAACAAGGAAAAACAGACCTTTAAAATGCAGGCTCTGGATTGAAGACACCCACCTCTTACATCTTGCAGTAGCTGCAAAACTTTGGATTAGGTATTTAATGTCTCCGATGAGGTTTTATCTCCAGGCTGGAGATCCTCTGAGTACCTCGTAGGAATGGCGAGGTGACTACTTACAACAGTGCCTAACATTCAACTACCTTTCTTCCTCTTCTTTATTGGCAACTGAACCCAGGGATGTTCTACCACTGAGTTACATCCTCTGTTCTGGATTGGTTTTGTGGTTCTGTTTTTGTTGTTTTAGACAGAATCTCCCTGAGTTACCCAGGAGCAAATCAAATTTACGATCTTCCTGTCTCAGTCTCCCTAAGTAGTAGGATCATTTTTGTGTCCACAACTCCTGCTACCGCTAAATCAAACGTTCAGTTGCTATCTAAATCTTCTTCTCCAGGACGGATCCAGGTCTTGGTGAGGCAAGAGGGAGGCAGGGGGGAAGAGGATGTAGAAAGAGAAAAGACAGATTCCAGAAAGACTGGGACTTTTCAGAATAGAAGTATACACAGAAGGAACACACTAACTTTTCTGACTTTAAGACATGTTTGTTGTTTAATCAGTTTATCTTTCAGATTAAAAATGAAACAAAGGTTGAAGTGTGGTTCTGTTACGAAAGCTTTGCTTTGTTTTTTTTTTTTTTTTTTTTTA